>CANNZV010003179.1:0-70525 GCA_947561585.1 Caprella mutica | reverse complement strand
GTATTTATGGTAATAAAAATTAATAATTCTAATAGTATTTAGCTATATACTAATAATTCTAATAGTATTTATATATTAATAATTCTAATGATATTTATATATTAATTGTTCTAATAATATTTAAATATTAATAATATTTATTAATAATTATAATAACATTTATTTGTTAATAATTATAATAATGTTTAATAATATAAGTTGATATAATAAAGGTGTTCATTTAATTTGAGTTTATGTTTTTCCCAATTTCCTGTACCATATTTACTGATTGATATTTAAATATCAAAGCTATTTATAGTAATGCAGATATATCTGCATAATAACCAAGTATCAATAATCTGAGTGATGACAAGAGCATCTGCATTATAAATAAATTCGTATGTCTGCATTGTAGTTAAATATCTCCATAACATTAAATCAGATATCTGATTAACTATGAAGTATCACTTATAAACGTATTCCTAAATCAGAAAAGCTCTTGGTTCACTTGGTAATCAGATTTCTGCTTTGTGAGTAAGACTTTTTTCGCTCTGTGTAGAAATTATTTGATTGTAACAAAATTTGAATTTCTCTCTTTACTGGTACCTGCTGCTGCTATGCTTTAGGTTTTAGTGAAAAATATTGTATTTATTCTAGAAAAATTAGGACTTTTGAATATTCCCAACGAACAATATAGTTAGATTAGGAGAGGTTGACATGATTTGCTATGAACTTTTGAAAAACAGTTTTGGCATAAGATTAACAAAATAGAAGAACATGAAGGTGAAAATTGACTTATGTGCTACCCTAATGTTCTTTTAATAAGTAGTTTTGTAAGTATTATTTTTAACAACAACTTCTACTTCTTCTACTTTTCCAGGTTGGGAAGAGTCCTCAGGATCCAACCTTAAATGCTCGTTTACACGAGTTCTGCTCGTTATCGCAGAACTTAGTTTTAAAACACTTTAATTTATGTATTAAAATTTTAGCATATATTGGAATATTTAGTCTGACTGCAGGTAATCAGCAGACGTTTTGCTCAGTTGTCATGTAGGATTACTGATTCTAACATAGGCCTCTGCAAATTTTGTTTGCTATAGTCTTAGATCCTATAGCCATATTCATGCTATACTCTGCTTTTGCGAACTAAAAACTCTACTTAACTCTACTTCACGGTCAAAAAAATGATTTTAAATAACTTTATAAATAGCATAACTCAGGCATCACCATTCATAAAATATTCATCACCATTTGGAACTGACATTAATCATATCCTTATCAGACAAAGATAAAAATGCAATGCTGGTTATGTACTACCTGTATCTAAACTAGGTTAAACACAATTACATCTTCATGTCTGGCGCAATATTAAAAAAATTGTTACGTTGCAATTGATTGACAAAGCTATATTTTTATAAGCTTTCGTCGTTGTGGGCTTTTGTCACCCTTTCGTATACACCCTATGATATATAGGAAGTGTATTAACTAAAGTTTATTATAATATATTAAAAATAATCTCGGTTAGTATATTACTTTTAAACAATAAGTTAAAAGTTAATGAGTAAAGGATTTATCCTTTACTTATCGAGAATTGGAGCTCATTTCACACGGACGTTTTGCTCATGCCGCAACAAAGTAAGTGATGCATGAAAAAATACTACGACTGAATGAATAAACGTATGTGTTCTGCATGTAGTCAGATTTGAGGACGATTTAGATATAAAGTTGTACATTTTTTCGAAAAGTCTCCAGTGAAAATTAATTATCGAAAGAGTAACTACGAAGGAGAAGAAAAAATTACGAAAGTGACACGAATAAGTTTACTAAAAGAAATAATGATTAATGAAATACTTCTTGAGAGAAATTTTAAAAGTCTATAAGTTCTTGTTGATCTTTAATTGTTCAGACAATTTATTCCACAACTTTGGTACTATGAAAGATGTACTCATATGAGACTTAACTTTAATGAACTTAAGTAACACTATGTTCTCCCTATTTCTTGTCATATAACCATGCATATCTTGGCGAAAAGTTAAATCATTGAACAGGTGAATATCATAATTGAAACGAACAGCCCCGAACATTCTCACCAATACATTGAATTCAAAAATGGCAAACAGCTTCAAAATGCCACATCGCTTGAAAAATAAGAAAGTGTGAGAAAGAAAAGGAACATTATTGACTGCTTTCACAGACGCTATTTGCCTTTTAAAAACAGAATCCACACGACAAGAAGCTGAACTCCCCTACACCTCAATTTCATAGGATATACAGGAATTGACTAAGGACTTGTACATTGAAAGCAGTATATCTGTGAGCAAAGAGAATTTCAGTCTGTTTAATACTTCCTGGACTTTTGACATCAAGTTCAAAGTATGACCACCAAATTTCATTCATGGTTGACACTATCAAAAGCCTTACAAAAATCAAGAAATATTGAAAATACATGATGATTTGAATCAAGAGCAGGATGCAAATAGTTTAGGAAATTAAGAAACGCAAGATTTGTAGATCTACCGGATCGTTAGATAACAAATAAAACTCAGCTAGAAACTTATAAACCCGCCTGTAAACTAATTTCTAAATTACTTAACTGAAAGTTGGTAAAATAGAGATTGGGCGATGATTAGATATAGAATTTTTTGCACAATTTTCAAATAAATGGATTACTTTAGCTAACTTACTTCAACGAATGAGGGAAAACTCTTGACGAAATTGAATTATTGATAATAACTGCAACTAATGATGAAAGAATATTACTAATTGCTTTTAAAACAGAGATGGGAATTGAATGAACATTTCCAGACTTACTTTTTAATGATTTAAATATGGCTTCAACTTCAGATATGTTTATAGGAGCGAATACAAAAGACCCACCAGGCGCTGCAGACTAGTAATCACATTGTAATCCAATGCTTGGCTCCATTGAACTGTCAATATTACGTCCAATAGAAGCAAAGTAATCATTAAATGCATTAGCAATAGACTTGGAATCGGCAAGTTTAACGTCACAAGCACTCCTCCTACCCAATACAGAGTTTATACACTTCCATATTCTTACCACATCATTCATAAACTGTTGAAACTTGACCCTATAATATTGTCGTTTGGACTGCCTAATAGACAAATTTACGATATTACTAAATCTCTTATAAGTATAGCCACTCAATTTATATTGAAAGAGCAACAGGTACGTATTTCTACGTTTTTTTACATTTGACGAAAATTCACCTTTTATCAAAGGTTTATTTAGTGAACGATTAGAAACAGTGTTATTTTCAAGTGGGCAACCACTATCATATAACTGGAAGGGTACATCCTTAATTTTTATCGTAGAATAATCAACATTGTCGGCATTCAAAATTTCACCAAAGTCGTAATTGGCTAATACGTTCCCAAAATTACCAAAAGTATTCTCATTAATAAGTCTGTATTTTATATTCATTGACCCATCGCATGCGGAATTCTCAATAATAATGTTTTCCAACAGAGCAAATATATGCAAATGGTCAGACAAGTTACTCATCATAATTCCAGCTGTACATCCCACTGTGCATGATATAAAAATATTATTAAATTAAGGAAACTACAATTATCAGCTTCATCAGTGATTAATAGAATAAAGTTGAAGTTTCCAATTGCAATAAGTCTTTTATATTTACAAATCTTAATCCCCGACAACATTTCATTAAGTTTATCTTCAAATGAATCATAATTTGAGTTTGGGGGTCTGTATATAACACCGATTAATACAAGGCTACTACCATCCGAAACCTCAATGAATAATGACTCAATATAGTCACAACATACATTTGTATTTGTTAGAAGTTTACTCTTATATCTCTGTAACACGAATACACACAATCCACCGTCACGTCTCTTAGCTCTTATACTATGAAAATTTTGATATTTGTCCAAAACAACAATGCTCTTAGAATGTTCACCTAGCCAGCATTCACTGAAGCACATTTTATCAAATTTACAATGCAATACACAAAGTTCGGCATTTTGCTCATTTAAACTTTTTCAACAATTACCTTATGTTAAAATGAATCACATAAAAACTATACTCATGTAGCAACATTAAATAATTGAAAGTGTTATCAAGATAATAATCACTAGGTGAATTACTACTAAGAACTCCATCTAGTTCGTTAAAGTTGTCCAATTCTGCTTTAATCTCATTGAGTAATTAGTTATTAATCATTTATATGTGAACAAACAAAACAAGAAACACAACATTAAGTACTGATAAACACTTCCAAACCTGACCAGCAAGTAAAAGTTTGCACACGACAGGGAAACTAAAACAATATTGACATCGACCAACGCAGAAAGGAACAGCAAAGATCAAGGTAACCAGCACAATATTATCAATGAACAGCGATGAAAGTAATCATCAGAATTACAATACACCAATTCACCATCCACCAATATACATGCACAAAGTTCAGAGCAAAGTTAGCATAATTAACGAAATTGACAAGAAATGAAAATTAAATAAGGATCAAAGAATCAGGTCTAATATTGACTAGACAAGCAAGTGAAAATTATTTAAAATTTTAGGGTAACTATCACATTAACTAAATTTATATATAAAAGAACAGTAGGTAAAGATCAGGGTATTAGGTTTGATATTGACAAGACAAATGAATTTTTTTTAAAGTTTGAGGTAAAGGTCGCATTAACGAAATTGATTAAAAAAATGAACAGTAAGTAAATATCTGGGTATTAGGTTTAGTTTTGACAAGAATAGCAAAAGAAAAATATATAAAGTTTAGGTTAACGGTCACATTTACGAAATTGATAAAATATGAACAGTAAGTAAATTTCAGAGTATTAGGTTTAGTATTGACTAGACAAGCAGAAGAAAAATATTTAAAGTTTAGGGACATGTCAAAATTATCAACATTCACAGATAAATAAATGTCAGCACCACATAATTAATTGTGCAACTAGTCAATTAACAATATTGACAAGTAATAAATAGTATGCAAAAATCAGACTAGTCAGCTTACAACCAATGTGAACAATTAATAACATATATGTAAATATATATATATAAAAGTATAAGTATAATAAGTATAATATCAATAAATAAGTATAATATACTTTTATAAAAGTATAAGATCCATCTTCACCAGCTCCCGGTGGTTGTTCCATGCCCATTGGGCAAATTAGTATGTATACTTGAACATTATACATACCCTTTGTCACTCCATACCAGGAGCGAGCACCCATATTTCGGTAAGCGGGGAGCTTTGTTCTCAGTGAAACACTCTCTTGATGCTGACCGTGTATTATACTTCGTTACAGAAGATGGAAAAATTGCCTGAAAGCGATTTACAAAAACTGCTTTCAAAATTGTTATTATAAATTCAAATACAAATATCCAGCTAATATTCGAATATTACCAAATATTAAACAAACATTCAGCTAACAAGGTAAAGTAAAAAGTTGTTAGATTAGGCAGCATCGCGAAATAATTTAACAAGAAAAAGTTACATTCAAAATCTATTATGCCATTTAATTTAAATAAACAAGAGAATTAAATAATTATCTAATTATTATTCAGAAATATTGAATAATTATTCAATATTTCTGAATCTAACAAACAATATAATAAATAACTGAATGACAAATAAACCTTACAAAAATTACGTTTTAATGGTTCAGGGTATAGCTTCGAAGAGTAACCATTAGCTAAACCTTTTCTGTAAAGGAGGAATTCATACTAGTTTGGGTGCTCAAAGCCAAATATTTCAACTACCGAACTACCCTATATGTGAAAATTTTATCATGCTTCTATTTAATCAATGCAAACAGATAATAATTAACCAATTATTTTAAAATTAAAGAAATAACAATCTAAAGAGAATACAAGTTACAAAATACTTTTTTTGGGATAATATACGCATTTTAAATCAGATTGAAGTTAATCCTTACATAAATTTCACCCTAACCTGGTCTGAAAGCATCTAACATTTCCAGGAGAAAGGATTTGGGTAAAAATTAAATTATTTCGTACACAAATTTTAATAACTTAAATTAAACTTTTATACAGGTTTCAACATTTCAATTAATAAATTGACTGGAAAAACTACTTTAGAACTTTAACAAAATTAAATTTTAAGGGATCCAATAGTTTCTTATTGATTTTAATTCTCATATTTCTAACACACCCCTATCCCAGGCACAACAATCACGCACAGCCCCACAGCACATAGCGTATTGATGTTCAATACGTATGACTGCACCCTGTATATGATATCGAGAATAAACCATGAAGATAATTCAGTGATGAAACACTGGTATCAAAGCAGCAATATAACATGACGTTTGTTTGACGTTATCAAGGTATTCGTATTATTGATAAGGGGGGAAATTACTAGTCGAATTACAAATGAAAGGTAGCAGGGTCTGAAGACATCTGCAGCAGAGTCAATTAGTTAAACTTTTTTCACACTAGTTCGTTCAAAAGCACCCCCAATTATTTGGAACACACATCTTCCAGCTTATCTTGAGTGCCAATGAACAATATATGGGCAAGAGCAGCGGTATTGGGAGGCTTGAGAAAAACAAAAACTTTACCATCCAGTGAAGCGCAACCAGTAATTTTGTCTCCCTTTGTTTTTTTTTCTTAATTTGCTTCAAAGTGTAGAGTAACGACGCCCTGGTAGGGGTAAGATCTTCATTCAAGTAGATATTCGAAGACTTTACCTTCTTACATGTCACTAATAGATCCTTCCGCACGTTACAGCATTACTTTCCTACGATCAGGCGATCATATCCTTTACTCTATTTTCCTTTCAGTCAGTCGGAAGAACAGTTTCGTTAAGAGTATCTTTTAATTCACTAAATGAAAGTACAGGAAATTAAGAGTTCATTTAACAGCTCGTAATTAGCGACACAAACGCTTCCTCTCGCTCTTTCAAGTCTCCTCAAAAGAGTTCTTCATTTATTTAATTCCTAGAGAGAAAAACCGCTGAAAAAATACTAAGAAGAAAATGACAACTTAATTAAATTCGTATTTAAAAGTTAGAATAATGTATTCCAGCAAACTTAGTGAACATATATCAATAATTTCAATTCTCAATTACATTATCTTCATTCTTATGATAAGTGAACAAATATTTAAAAACAAAGACAATTCGTAAAATTGCAAAGAGTTATGAATTATCATTTACTTGGTTGATGTATAGACTGTTGATTTTACAGAAATTGAGTACATATTTTTTAATTTTATAGAAAGTAAGTCGATCAATTAGGAAAACATTTTTTTTTTAATTTCTAAGGAATACTAATTATCTAATTAAATTTACCAAATAAAGTAGAACCAAAAATTAGTTATTCTTTCCGAAAGCATTTCATAGATCAGCTAATAAGATCAGCTAATAAATTAAGTATTGTTTTTTTTTAATTCTCAGTGGTTAAATTATCACCGTTAACTTTCTAGTTGTATTTAAGAAATAAGACCTATTTATTTAAATGCATTAATAATTCATATGATCATATCAGTATGCTTAATTTTTCTGTAGTAAGACAATTCTAAATAAGTTCTAAACTAATCGTATTATATTTTGAAAGTTCAAGCAAATGAAACTTTTCACTTTAATTTTACTTTATCGTTACAGCTCTACCTCTCATAGAAAATTCTATGAAATAGTGAATAATATTCCAAATTTCGTGTTCAATTTTCATTTGGGTACAATGAATCCATTCGAATGCAGGCCAATATTCAGAAACCGGACGGATAGTATAATTCTTATTTTAATTAACATAAAAGTCATATTTTTGGAATTATTTTATGATATCCTAAATAGTGTTTTATTCGTATGTGACGGATGAAGGTTGATTCACTGTAATGAGATTTGATTCAAAAGAAAACTTAACATATAAGTTATAACAGCTTCCATAGTTACCTTTTGGTAAGTTCCTATTCACATTCTCCTATCTCTTTGCCAGTTATACCTGTATTAAAAGGTACATTTGTGCTATGTGGTGGAGCTCCGTCTTGCATTAAACCAAAGTGAAAAACGAGTTGCAGAATGACACACAATAGGCTAAATAATGACCTGGGTCAATCTCAGGTATGAAACACCATTTAATCAATGAAAAATTCCATCATTGTCAAGGAATGCATGGACGATTGGAACCATTCAATTAATTAATAATGGCAACGAAAATCATTTACATAAATATCACACTTAAATTATTGAGCCAGTCTTTGACAGACAGACTTATACACTATACAATTGAAATTTAGTTTGAATCGTGATATAAATCATACTGTAACTTCGAGATCATTTTTTCGGTTGGCATTTTATCGATCTCTCTAACATCGAATAACAATAATTTTGAAATTAAATATTCGTATAGTCAGCACAAATATTCCTTCTCTCTTCAGGGATGCTCTTTAAGTATATATAATTTGCTAATGACTCAGTAAAAGTTTTGAAAAAAATATCACAACTGGCTATATTTTAAATTTGTCGATATTTTCATTTCTGTGTTCAAGGTACGTTACCTTAAATAAACGTACGTCTTTCTGTATATATTATAAGAGACCAAGAAATTTATTATAAACAGAAAAAAGTGATATGTCCTCAATAAACTCCACCACATTTCTGTATGTTTACTGATGTGAAATATTAACAGGATCGAAGACTTTATATTTACAGATAAATGAAAGAATAATTTTCTGGAAAGAAGAATTTGGATAGAACATACTCTAGATCGGCAGAATGATATTTATCTTTGCACACAGCTTAACAGTACATTATAATTATAATTGCGGACCGTTATTTTAATAATAATTGTACAGTTAATAAAACCTCTCTATTATGTAATTACAATGAAACATCTCGTCAAAGGCATTCAGGTACTTTGCTCGTCGTTACAATATTGCACCTGTTGAAATTAATCTCTAATTACCAAATTTTTCCTATTGATCTTTTCAATTGATGAACATTTAAGTCTTACAGAAAAGAATGAGAGGAAATTGCAATAATTATGGAGAGATTTGGAGAGAGAGAGAAAATGACCAAAAAAACACGATTTTTTTTTTATGATTTGACACAGCTCGGACAATACCAATCTATGATTTGATAAATTAGCATCAAGCAGTTATTCTTTTCTCTGAACTAGATACATTAATGGGTTACTAGTAGGTATCAAAGATACAATCAAATAAAATAAATTAAAACTTAAAATGTCGAATTATGTATTTTACAACATTTCCCGTCATTTCTAGAAAAAAGGATGGAAAACAATATTAAAATACATACTTTTATTTGAAAAACAATAACAACGATTTCACCCACACAAAATATGTAACAATCACAGTAAAAATTTGTATTGTTACTACACACAGAGAACGGTTTTGTTAAATTTACAAAACGTATTTTGTCGATAACATTTGGTTATGGTAATGAGAAAATTTTGTTATATTAACCATCAATTGAGTTATATCAGCAATAAAATATTGTTCAAAGGTTTCTTTACTACAACAAAATATTTTTTTAAGTTAACAGTACAATTTTTGTTATGGAATATTGTTAAGGTTACTAAAAAAATTTTGTTCATATTAACTTAAATATTGCTATGATAGCAATAAAATATTGTTAAATGTTTTTTTATTTATAACAAAATGTTTTTGTAGTAGTAACTTGAAAAATTTAGTTAAAATATAACATTATTGCACGAATTGCCAGAAAGAAGAGACACGAACTTCCACAGCTACGAGTTGCACTGCGAGAGTTGTGCAATCTGCAACACTCCATAAAAGAGGAAGAGAAGTCATTGAGGATGATGAACTATATATGAGGAAAGAAAGAGGAGAGTCTTCAGTAAGCAGTCTTCAATTAGGATCAACCAAAAGATATATTACCCCCAAATACCTGTGGTGTCAAGTAAAATAATTTAGAAAATCACGTAAATAAAGTGAAAAGAACATTTTCAAGTCGATATAATTCAACTATGAAAAAACTATTCTAGAATATCAGTTTTCTTTAATATTTTAATATTGATATTTTTATTAATTATAATAATATTGAATTGCATTTCTTATTTTAGTCTAAAGAATGTCCTTTTCCGTTGTTTTTTGAGCAGTAATTTGTTAAATTAATTTATGTAGATTTGTTTTATCTCTAAAGATATTAGAATGAGGTAGTAATACTGAAAGTTGGATGAATGCTTAATTTGTTAAGAACAGAAGGATTGATTGCCTGTTAATGTTGGAACAAAAGACTCGGAAACCTTTCTAATGTTTGCAAAAATTCGCAAAGAAGCCGAAATAAGGAATGACCTCAAAAACATCGAAATAGTTTCTGAGCAGGGAGGTTGGTGACCCCTCCCTGATGCTCGCCGACGGCCAAGGAAGTTATAGTACTGGAACTATAACAACGTTTCTCAGCTACATTATTAGGTCTGTTTTTCGGTCCACTGCTATTTACGTAGTAGTGACAACAGAATGACTTGTTATCGTGACATCATTAAGGCAACAGACTTTATCGAAAATTAGGGTCAAGCAGTTTGAATAACTGAATACACCATTACTCTTTTCTTACATTGGCAATAAATAAACATTTTTTTACAATAAAACACTCTTCGAATGCCTTAAATTTAATTTTAAAGTGTTACTATGATGACGTCACGTACACTAACAGTCTCAATTGTCACTACTACATTCTATATACTGTTAGTCCGTGAATATGCATGTATTAGCAGTGGACTGGACTACAGACACATTTAAACAAAATGTTAGCCGCTTGCCGACGGCATTCCGGTTGAGGGAAGTCTGTGGCTAATGTGGCAAATGCAATAACCGTCAGAAATTTACACGAATTGTAACGATAAATTTGAACGTGTAAACAGAGTTCCAAGAAATCGTTACAATCTAGCTCAATATATAATGCTAAGCACATTCCAAATGCAGACCACCATAATGTTTCTTCCACGACGGCTAGTAAAAAATATATATTGAACCAAAAATCGTTGCGTGTAAACACTGTCTCAATCATCTGAAAAATTGTTACGATCTCTGTGTTCAATAAATCGCTTAAATTTATCGTAGCGTGTAAACAGGGCATTAGAGGTCACGCCTGTAGTAGAGGTCATACCTGTATGAGAGGTCATGCCACTATTATAGGCTTTGGCTGTTTTCTTCTACCTTTGTAATTTGCACCGTTTGAATACTCCTGATATTCATTAATTATCTATTTACCAAATTATAAAGTAGCCCCTTTATTAGTTTCCTTCAATAATTCCCTGCCATCGAATTATCTTCGTAACAGACAGCTGTGCGATAATGCTAATCCCTCTTCAGATGTGATATTTCTGTAATGAATGCTACAAATCGAATAATGAAATATTGTCTCTTTCCTGATATGGTAGTCTGGTTGATTAGGTGACAATTCAATGAAGAGGATGGAAACTGATGTCAAAATGATATCATTACTTAAAGCAGCAGTTTTGTTAATCAACCCAAATGATTGTTGACATACTTTCACATAGTTTTCACATTTAAAATATAAATCATGATAAGTCTACTTAAACAATTTACTTGAACTCATGGTTGATTCAATAGTAGCTCTGTTTCTCTATTTCTGTGTCAGATATTTTCTCCCATTTTCTTCGTTTTTTATATGAATATCGTGTACATTTACTATGTAAGAATGTGCACAAATTCAGGGCAGTTATAAAAAGGATCATCTGTGTGCGCGTCAGATTACGTTATGCCTTGAACTGTAAGAATGTCGGTCTGCTCCGCTAGGCGTAGCCACTGACTTAAGGGGCCACACTGCCCAATTTTTTCACCACACTGCCCACCAATTAGCTCAGCGCCTTTACACGAGCAGAATGTGCTTTGGTGGGCACTGACACTTTAGTATCGTGGTTAGCATCTAATATGCTATTAAACACTAATGCTGTTAGTATTTCATCTTTATAATCTTTAGATTTTATTTTCCATAGGCATGGGTGCTCTTCAACTAGGCCAATGAATGGGGTTGTTGATTGTCTGGCAATCGCTACTGACAGACAGTGTCACTTTGTGGTGAGCGTTCGCTCTCAGAGCGATAGCTTAGTTACCACCAAGTTTTGCCAGAAAGGGTGGGGCAAGTAGCAAAGTGGGCGTGGCATAGAGCAGTGTCACCACAAAGTGGCACTGAGCACTTACCGTATAAAGGCCCCTTTAAACATGCTCATAACTTTAATTTGGATATAATTATATTTGATATATATTTGATATATATAGGTTAGTTATAGATTATTTTCATGCTTTTCGATAACGCAGAAATGACACAGTGTTGAAAAATTGTTTCATTATTTTATTTTATTTGGTATAATAAGGTTCCACTATTTATTTTGTTTCCTTTTAAGTTTATTGGTTGGGTTTAATGTTTAATTAATTATTGTGAAATTTGTTTTTAATTGATTAAGTGAATATTACCTAATTTCTTTCCAAATTATATATATTTTCCCCTGTCAAGAGCAGCCATTTCATAACATCGAGAGTGATGTTCATAATAATTACTATCTATATTACTTAATTAATTATGAATAGACAAAATAACAAATACAATTATAACGGTTTGATAAATTTAGTTGCATTAGATGTTAATTAGTATTATGTAGTAATAAAGATATTTGGTATTGGGTAATGAATTAAAAGATACAATACAAAAATAATTTCGTTCTTCGTGTTATTAGTAGGGTTGTGACATACTCTTTTAGCATAAAAATATAATCTCGAGCATATTTTAAATAAAGCATATTCTTTTTATTAAAAACATTTCTTTTTATTGAAAACATATTCTTTTTATTGAAAATTTATTCTTTTTATTAAAAAGTAATAAAACATATTCTTTTCAACAATATATAAAAAATCATGAAACTAATATATTTCTCAGTTCAGAGATATGCTATATAACTAAAGAATATATATTTACAAGAAAAAAACAATAGAAAGTAGGTATATAGGAGTTTTAGAAGACCGTTACCGAACAATACATGCCAAAATTATTGGAACATACAAGCCGAATTGATGTTAATACCTGAAAAACCTGTTCAGGGTTCGATATTGAAATGTTTCACAAATCAATATTAGAAAATGCATTTTTATTTTATCCTAACAAATTTTCAACGTTTCTTAGTTTAAATTTAAAATTTAACCGTTTCATAAACCCGATATTACTGTGACTGGACTTGGTCAGACGATATACACATTGAATCCATGTGCCATATGATTCAAGTTAAAAAAACTTATTAAACTCTTCAAAGATTTCCATTGCACCGAAACAAGAGATTAGCATTCAAATGTGATTCAAGGAATTTGCTAATATCCCTTATCATATCTATATATCTAATTGCAGCATTTTTAATGAATTAAGCATAAAAAACATAATTGAGCATAAAAAGAATATAAAGCATATTTTAAAAGAATATAAAGCATATTTCAGAGCATAAAAGTATATATCTAGAGCATATGAGAATACATTTCGTGAGAATATAAAGCATATTTCAAATAGAATATTGTCACAACCCTAGTTATTAGTTACTTCCATAGTAAATTAAGATAGAGATAAAACTTATAATCGACAAATGCAGAAATCTTCATAAAAGTTGCCATTGGGAATTAACATTAATATATGTAAATTTCCACTTTTTCATTCACGCTCCTAATAGTAACCATTCAAAGAAACTATTTCATTAAAAGTTTAAAAGTCAGCCAGCCACTTCAATCAGACTTTTTATTCGAACTTTTTTGTTCCTAGAAATATTGAAGACAAAAAATCTCTCTAATAATAAGAGTTAACTGCATACAGTTTCAATATCAGTAGATAAATTTATTTGAAAGTGTTTAAATGAATTTAATTAATTATTTAATAAATAGATAAGTAGTTTTTGTTCCCTAGATTCATCTTTTACTGATGGTATAATTAATGTGAATCTGTTATAATGTTCTAGGAATATTAAAAAACGTTGATTTCAATTGATAATTTAAACTCAGTATCGATGGTTTTCCATATTATATAACAGTCAATGAATATATACAGTTAGTGCATTGTACAGTTAGTGATTAGAGAGGTATAAATTTCATTTAACCATTCTCTATCAGTGAATATCATAGTTACTGTATGTAAAAAAAAGTACACATGCAGTTAAAAGAATATTTTTTGCGCTAATTGTATTTCTCTAATTAAATTTGCGCTAATTATTTTGCTCTAGTTATATTTGCGCTAATTATATTGTGCTAATTTTTTTGCTCTGATTATATTTGCGCTAATTATTTTGCTCTAATTAAATTTGCGTTAATTGTATTTGCGCTAATTATTTTGCTCTAATTCAGTTTTGCGCTAATTATTTAAAGTGTCTACATGCAAACATTTACCCTATTACCTATATTTCTCACAATGACAAAGTAATGACGTCACTATGGGCGGACGCTGTCGAGACAGGTGGGCGGAGCGTATTTTTTGCGCTAATTATTTTGCTCTAATTATACTTGCGCTAATTATATTGCTCTAATTATACTTGTGCTTATTTTTTTTGCGCTGATTAATTAATTTATTGGAAATTGTGAGTCTTCTAATTAATTTATTTGTAGATATTTTATCACAAATTGTGCGTTTTCTTTTTATTTTACTGGATTTTAACTGTTTTCGTATTAAATTGTTGCAAAATATTTTTTCCTAATTAACTTTTTTGAAATTATATTACTCCATTTTATGTGTTTTATAAATATTTTACGGCATTTTATTTTTTTCTAATTTATGTGTTTTCTTGTTGTTTTATTGCATCATATTTGTTTCAAATTATTTTACTTATTTTAGAATGTTTTGAATTAATAGTTTTGTAATTATTTTATCAGAATTTATTATATTGCATTTTATTTTTTTCTAATTAATAAGTTTCTAAATTTACGGTTTTCATATTGGTTTACCTGATTTTATTTTATCACAAATTGATGTCACCCCAACAATGTTATCATCATTCTGCAATAGAATGAACTAAATTACAAATAGCAACAATATCAATAGACATACAAATAGCTAAATGAAATTTTAGGTAAAATAAACCCTACTTGAAGATAACATGGAATGTACGGGTACGCACGTATATGAATAGCTATATAACTCGACATTAAGTCGATTCCAATTTATAATGAATGGCATATTATATCACATGCATATGTTGATTAATATGTATAAAAAATGAACTCATAATTACCTCTTTAAAGCTATTTAAACACAAAATATATAGATAAGAAGCAGTCGTGGCTTGATATTTTGATATCGGACACAACTAATAAACTTCCTGTCTCAAGTCAGGACACTTATACTTTTAATATAGGATCAAACTCTTAAGCAATGGGATCTAATTCTACATCTCTTTGTGCCGTGGGTCCTGGCCAAACCTTACGCTGGAGAAGATATATCCGTAGTTGTATATATATACCAAGTTGGAGTCTTGAATCGTCCGACAACCATTATTGTCGTCCGACCGCTTTTTTTGTCGTCCGATCACCTCTATTGACGCCCAACCACCTTTATTGTCGATTTTTTTTCTTGTGAACAGAGAATAATTTATCCATTTATAATTTCTAAAATTGAAGTGAAAAAATTATCTATCATTTGTGAATGAAGGGTCTAACTTTCAATCAAGCTTTCAACTCATTAATTAAAGTTTGTTTAAGCGAAATTAATCGTCTTCCCGTCTCTCCACTATCTCCTGAAGAAATATTGTATTATATTTAAATAAATGAATTGATAATGGATTCGAGTATATTTAATATAAGATATACTAATTGATGACGATGATTTAAATTAAATTATTAGAAATATTTCAAATTCAATTGTTCACAGCACCATTTTCCTCTTTTATTAATTGTTTTCATCAATAATATCAAATATTTATGAATAAATTTTATTGCTCGAAAGTATTATTAAGATGCAATTTAAACTCTGTTCTTCTGACTCTTTTTCCCCAATACTAATTCAATTTTCGTGTCGCTCGCTCGGAAATGCAACCACTAATCGAATTCGATTGAGAAAATTGACTGAGAAAACATAAAATTCTCCTTTTTGTGTTATTGCTTCGCTGAAAATAACTGACTTCAATTCCTTTATCTTTTCTCGTGTAATTTATTTTTATTTACTTTACTTACGGTTAATTTCCAATTATTAATTTAACTTACAGTTTACAAGAAATTGAGTAAGATACTCCTTTTAAAAAGATATATTAAGTTATGCATATATTAAAACATCATAATTTTTCACTTCATTACATTATTCTTCATTTTTAACTCAAGAACTCAAAAAGGATTCATCCAAATTGCCTGTAATTTGATGTGAAGATTGGTCATTATCCTGAAACCAGTTTAATAGATTTTGAGAGTGATTAGGTCAAAGTTCAAGGTTATTTATAACTCAAAATATTTTCAACCAAATTGCCTGAAATATCCAGAAAGCATTTAAATATCAATATTTAAATATCCATCAGTATCCAGTAACCATTTGATTATATTTTGGGAGCCATTGGGTTAGAAGTCAATGGTCAAAGTCATTCATAACTCAAAAATTAAAATCCAACCTAATTGCCTAAAATTCGGTTGGACGATTTGTCATATCATCCAGTACCAGGTTATCAGTTTTTGAGAGCGAACAGGTTGAAGGTGAAGGTCATTTATAGGGTTGAGACAACATGCACTGCATATTATGCAGTGTATGCACATAAATATTTAGTGCATATTCGCTTGAAATATGCATTTCCATAAAGTGCATATGCATTTTATAAAACGCATATGCATTTATAAAACGCATATGCAAAATATATGCAGCAAATAATTTTAATTAAAAAAAACTTAACACGTATGGATTTCTTGAAATAGTCTGTTACTAAGAAGCTCATATATTTTAAATATATTTTTTTTAATGAATGTAAAAAATATTTAAAAACTAATAAAGGATGTTAATTAATATCTTTTAATTGAAGATAATTTCAATATATTGAAACACTTCTTACAAAGCTGTTTTCAAGTACATTTATTAAGTATTGAATATGAAGAATCTAGTATACAGGTAATTGAAGCTAGTACAGCGAACAATTTTTAAACGGACACCCACTAAAAAATATACGTTCTTCTGGCCATGCAACTCAAACAACAACTTCTTTAAATTATATAGTTTAACTAATATTCTATTCGCCTACCAATTATCTAGTTGTACATTTATTATAATCAAGGTATTACAATTTACAATAAGCACTTAATGTATTGTTTTTAAGATTTTCAGTATTTTGATTTTGTTACTCATTTCCTTCAAATTTTCTTTGATTAGAGAAGCTCTATAAAATTAAAAAGTGGTGTAACTACCCTATATTTTTATTTGGTTTAGTTACTAATATTTTTGTTTCATTTTACTTAACTTATTATTTCGTACCTACGTACATTTATATGAGTAAGTTATATAAATATTAAAAGATTTTCATTAAAAAATGTATTCAATAATAATCTGAGATTGTTTACCTTCATTAGAGTTTCTTTGAAACGCTGTTAAAAAAACGTAAAAGTTAAAATCCCCAATTAAACTAATAATTTTTGTCCTCTGTAGGGGGCGGGGAGGCTTTATCTATATACTAACCGTTTTACGAGTTTTACCTGTATATAAAATATATAAATGAATATAAACAGTAACACTAGTTTAAAAAATAGGAAATCAGTCGATAAGTTAATCAAGTTTTATTATTACCTTCGCAAATTTGCAGAAGGTTATTTTTTATCTGGTATTTATTTATGTATTTATCATCTTGTTATTCGCATAACTGAAACAGTGTTAAACCAAATTGCCTGAAATTTGGTGAAAACATTTGGTCAATGTCCATTGAACTTCTTGTAGAATTTTAGGAGCGACCCGGTCAAAGGTGAAGGTCATTGTTATTCATACCTCAAAAAGTATTGAACCATATTGCATGAAACATGGTGGGATGATTGGTCAATATACAGGAACCATTTTGTCAGATTTTGGGAGAAAACGGGTCAAAGCGGCGGCGAAGGTATGCGCTCTACCGAGTGCACGTAATCTAGTTACTGTATATTTTAGGTTTTCAAAACTAAAATATTCTTGTACTGAGAAAATATCCCCTCTACATCATATGAAACTAGAGGTGTGTATATAAGACTCGCCATAAATTTGATAGACCAAGTTATTTTAAAATTTCATGTAGATTGACTTGTGCAGATTCTCCTATCAGAATTGATTTTATGTCTTAGATGATTGAATATCCATCATTTTTGGATAATATGTACTGATTATTGATTACTAGTATAAGCTTTACGTAATATCTCTATCATAAATATTCTTGAGAAAATTTAAAAAAATTTATCTTTGAAATCACTTTGAGATTGACCTGCCTCGCGCCTCACTTTTCTCTATTGTTAATGGAATTACTGAGAATGTTGAATCTATGAACGCAAGACTTACTTTCAATATTTCTATGCCCTGTAGAAGTGTTTGACGTTTTTTCTCTGATAATTATCTGGGATATTAAAAAGCAGAGTTCAACCAAGTTTCCCACCTCATTATAACCTAGCCTATAATATTTAAATTTCCTAAGTAGAATACAAATCTAGCTCTTATTCATTCACCTGATACTATTCATCTATTTATATATGTAGAAGTTTATCATTTGAACATCAAAAATCAACTTATTTAATAATCATTTTCTATTTGCATATCATTTTTTCTATTGTGCATCTAATTTGCATATGCACTTTCTATTTTGCATATGCATTTTCTATTTGCATATGCATTTCAAGATTTGCATATGCGTTTTTTATATGCATATGCATTATTTCACCAATATGCAAGATATGCAAAGTCACAACCCTAGTCATTTATAAAGTGCGGTGACGGTATGCGCTACACGAGTGCCCGTCATCAAGTTGACTTATATTTTGAACCTCCAGGACGTTCACGACATTAATTAATGAAATTAAGAATCTATTCACGATCTTATAGAAAAAGACCATCCACTTTAATGTCTTCAACAAGCGCCAATAAGAGTTAAAGATTCTACTAAATTAGCACATTAAGTGGAGCAAATTGGCTACATTATACGAATTTGAAGTGAGGCAAAATTGAGTTAGATTATTTCGAAATTTTCTATATTTGAAAATTATACATCCTGATTTCAATTTGAATCTCTGGAATTTGTCGTTTTTAGTGAAAAATATTATCTTTTTGAATATAATGAATTATAATCACAAAACAATAATTCCAAAAAGAGTCTTACGTGACACCACTCATAAAAACTTTGACCATTTCATTGTCCCTCTTGTAATGTGGTTAGTGTGCTATTATTAGCTACTTTATATTATAAGGTGGGTCGAAAAGGGAGCGTTGGTTAATTATTTGAAAGCATTAGTGTGCTATGATTTTTTATGCTACTTTTGGTAAAATACATTTTGTCAAAATTTTAAAAGTAAATATTCGAATTTTGAGGCACAACACGGAAATCAAAATTTGAACATGAAAGCAAACCTTTAATGAAATTCCGTAACGAAAATCCATTCCTTATAAATGTATAATATATGTATTGAAGTATACAACGTATTAATAAATTGGAACAAGACCATACAAATTAAAAATTAAATCTTTGTTTATCAAGCCTTCTCTACTAGAACTTATCTTCGGTATCGACCATCGATCTTCACTAACAGTTTTCGTGGAACACATTTATATCTCTTCAGATCAATCCATGTATTTTATATGCTAACTGAGAGGAGGTAAATGAAGGGTGATAACATGAGCACTTTTATTCTTGAGATGCAGCTCGTCAACATTATGTCCCTGTTCTGAAACAAAGCATTTACATTCTATAAAAAAGGAACAGGCTATTTTAATTCATAAATCAATTTGAACCACAGTATCTACAATTCTACATCTTATATCAAATTCAACACTAAATTTACAATTAATATAATATGAAAATTTATCATTATTATAATATGAACAGGATGCTTTATCATTACAACACTGAATTACCAGCCTCACCTTTCAGCTCTACGGTATTGCTCGTAACGTTAAATCATATCCTAGTAGCTCATGATGTAGTAAATCTAAAATATATCTTACAACTCCGAATGAATTACGTCAATGAATAAGGCTCATCTGGAGGCGACTTTAAAGAATATGGGGACAACGCAGTATGACCTCATACCTGATTTATTTAGTGATGTCTTGGTATTAATTCTGACATTATTAATGGTAGTAATCATGGTATGTGGGTATACCCATGCTAAAGGTAAAGTCCGATGAGGATATGAAGATGTACGAGATAAGGAGTTTAAAATCAAAAATGGCGACGGAGGCTTTTAACCAAATTAAAAGTAGGAACCCTTTAGAACAGGGAAACAATATGGGACGGTTAATTACATTAATGACCATGCAATTAATATCCAGGTGACAAATTTTATTATAATGCCTCGTAAAAGTAAAAAACCAAAAAGCAAAATTAATATTGAAAGGTCAAGTAGCATTTAAAAAAAAAAAAATTTTAAAGTCAAATTATATTAGATCATTACTTTAAGTTTTTAATTTTAAGTTTGGGTAATTTTAAGTGAAAATTAAAATATAATCGTTTTCAATTGAATTTAATTTTAAGTTTAAATTTTTTTTCTTCTTTCGATGTTAATTTTAATGTTTATTTTTAAGGATTAAGACTGTCTCAAAATTTGATAATAAAAAAATGATCAAAATTCATAAAAAAGAATAATAATAAAAGTCACAATTTACGATATCATAACATATGATAAATTATAACGAATAATTCTTTTCATCAATAAAGAAGGAATTTCATTAAAATAAAACAAAACTAAGTTGAATAAAAATATATTTGTAGAATAAATTTTTTTTTTTGAATCATAAATTTTTTTTTTTTCAAATGTAAATGAAATAACAACTATGTGTAATACATTGGAGTGATCGAAGACTCTGATAATATTTAGAATAATATTCTAAATATTAGGAGGGGCGAGGTGAGATCACGAATGTATTACGCAAGTTTTGAAAAAATTATTTATTCTAAACTGAGACATAGTAGGTAGGAATAACTTAGAATATTTAGTAATAAATAAAACATATTGTTAAAGCAAAAATTAAGATTGTATAGGTAAGATAAAAATTTTATGGATGCACTTTACTTCTGAAATATTTTTAGAATGAATTAAACTTATATTTTTCAATTTGCTAATAATACACTTATAGCCAGATCGAGAAATTTCAAGAGATCCAATACACAGGTTTCCACTAACAGAGTGTGCATCTGAACATTGTTAACTATTGGGTAACAATGTGCAGAGAGGCCAGCTGGTAGTCTTGGAAAATGTGAATTGTAACTTTGAAATTTTCGAAAGGGGGGAGCGATGTAGTGATGCAAACACATTATTTGTGTACGCATAACTGCTCTTGCGAACCTATATGATTATGTGTAATGAATATTCACAGCCAGTTACCATTTGACTCGCCTGAGATGAACATCTAATCTCAAGTCTTAGTTTGTGAGACAATTACTTGTGAGTGTTTTAGTGAAGTGCATAGTGCAGTTATATATGCTTGATACAGAAATACATTCTCTTTAAAAAGTTATAGTTACACTTGTTATTGATCCTAAATACAGTTAAGCATTGACCATAGGCCTGAGGTCGGAACCATATAGGCAAGGTGGTTCTAGGGCATGGCAATGAGTATTTAGTAGAGAGAGATAAACTGAGTAAAAAGGAATCTGAAATATATGATATAAGAGTAGGATTCTAATCACACGTAACCCATACAGTGGACCTTTATAAGGTTTCACAGTTGATGAGATAACCCCAGAGGGAGACCATCACAATAACGATTTATAAGAATTTGAAAAATCGGAAACATTTTTGTGGCCAATACTGTATTGATACAATTAGTAAATATTGTCAATAATATTGATCGTGTGAACTCGCCTTTAAGCAGCGTTCACAAGATCAATATGTATTGGCAGTAATTTTATTGACAATATGGATATTGACAATATCGAGCAAGCTCAATACTGTACTGTCAATATTTCCATCAGTAGTTGCTCTGACTCCATAATGAAGAATTTGTGTTGTGGTGAAATGTGGGACAGAAAAAGGATTTCGACGATCAGCTGTTCAAAGCAAAGGTACGGACTGGTTATACTAAACATGGCCTTGGTTGGTCGGCTAGCAACGTTCATAATTGCAGCGTCGATGTTTTCAACGTCTGGGAATCGGTTGATTGAAAGGGTTAGTCAATTTCTTGGTTTTTAACTTCTTAGTCACATGTGTTCCCCTGTGAAATCTACCTAGACATTTAAGGCTCGTTTACACGAGGCTAGTTTACACTCTTCTAACTGGCGAGTTTACAAGCTGGCGAGTGAGATAGTGATGATGACCCATACTCTTTTCAACTAGCCAACATGATGACACGAGGCGAGTTCACTAGAAGCTTGTAAACTCGCCAGCTTGTAGCGAGTAAACTAGTCTCGTGTAAACGAGCCTTTAGTCTCTTTGTCAAAAAACTAGCTGAAATTAAAATCCATACATAACGGTAGAAATTCTAAACTGTTCTTTTTGTAACTTGTTAATGTTTCCAGGGTTTAAAATTAATCTACTCATTTGTTAAAATTTCTATTTAAATATTTGTGCTTTTAAAATCACTTCTTGTTGAACTTTTAAACCTTTAAAAATCAATTACGTTAAACTTAAAAATAAATTTTAAATACTTTAAGAACTTTCATTATGTTAAAACTTTAAAACTATTTTTATCGCCACAGATCAGTGCTTTCAACTTCTTTTTTCCATTTAAGATTGTCAGTTGAAACCCTCAGTAGCTATTTAAACTTTTGCTGAGAACTTCCTAAACAGAGCTGTTGTTCAAACCTATACAGTATGTGCCACAAAAATGTTTCCTCTTTTTCAAATACTTATAAATCCTTAACCAATGAACGAAAAACCTGTTTCTTGGTCTCTTTTTCTCTTCCTCTTATTGTACTATTAAATGTTAAAAACTTTTTAACTGATGGACATAGTTTAAGAACAGGTATGCAAATAGTGTGGGTGATTATTTTTGTCATTGCGCGAAGGTTATTCTTAGAGCTAACTCTGTGATTTTACTTACTAAAAGGCAATGAATAAAAAAGAAAAGAAAATAATAATGGTAGATATTTTAATGCAGGGTGCTTACACTTCTCCTTTAGAAACTATTTGGAAATAGAACAACTTCAGTTACATTTTGATCTCCTCGAAGTTTTCACTATGAATATTCATTCTTCGCTTGTTCATTGCATGGTTAAGGCTCGCTTCACACTTGCATTTTTAATTGCGCGGAAAAAAGCTCTTCCTAAAATGTGTTCACACATGTGTTTTTTATCGTTGAAGTAAAAATTTAATGAAATTTTTCCATCATCGATAAAAAAAACGGGAGTGTAAACACCTTTTAAGAAGAGCTTTTTTCTGCGGTGTTAAAAATGCAAGTGTGAACCATGCAATAAACAAGCGAAGAACGAATATTCAGAGTGAAAACTTCAATGAGATCAAAATTTCACTGAAATTATTCTATTTCAAAATAGTTTCCAAGGAAAAAGTGTAAGTACTCTGTATTAAAATGTCAACCATTATAATTTTTTTTCTATTCACTGCCTTTTAGTAAGTAAAATTAGAGTTAGATCTAAGAATGACCTTCGCTTAATGACAAAAATAGTCATCCTCACTCTTCGCTTACCTGTTCTTAAACTATGTCCATCAGTTAAAAATAGTATTTACCTGTTAATAGTACAATAAGAGGCGGTGAAAAGAGACCAAGATACAGTTTTTCGTCCATTGGTTAACGATTTTAAGTATTTGAAAAAGAGGAAACATTTTTGTGGCCCAATACTGCTGTATATATTTGGTAATTGCTATATACTCTACATAATTTTCCTTTACAAAACTTACACATCTATTTTTTCTTTCATAGCAACCAAGACTATCAATCATCCCTCATCAGGGGTGAGAGCAACACCATATTTTAAAGTCTTCAAAACTCAATTTTATCCATACTGTAAAAGACGGACTTATTCATTTGATATTTAGTTTAAATCGTGATATGAATCATAATGTCACTTCGAGATCATTTTTTCAGTTAGTATTTCATTCATCTCACTAACATTGAATAATAATAATATTGAATATTCGTATAGTCAGTAAAAAAAGCACAAAGATTTCTTTTCTGTTCTAGGATTAAGTAAAAAAAATGAAAAAATAGCACAAGTGGCTTCATTTAAAGTTTGTCGACATTTTCATTTCTGTGCTCATGGTACGGTAGCTTCAATAAACATACGACTTGCTGTATATAATATTATAGACCAAGAAATTTATTATAGTCAGACGAAAGTGATATGTCCTCAATAAACTCCATCACATTTCAGTATGTTTACTGAGGCAAAATATTTACAGAGATCAGTAACTTCATATCTACAGATAAAAAACTCATAGGAATAATACTGGAATAATAATGCGATGTAATTTACTGGAAAGATGTATTTAGATAGAATTTACGTTGGATCGACAGATTGATTTTTATCTTTACACACCGCGTAATTTTACGATCTGTTGCTGCAAACCGTTATTATATCAATAATTAAACACTTATTAAAAGCACTCCACTGTGTCATTACAATGAAACATTTCGTGAAAGGCGTACACCTGCTTTGATCGTCGTTACGAATTTCTCCCTTTGAGTTAGGAAACAAAGTGGAATATTGCCCCTGTTGAAATTAATCTCTCATTAACGAATTTCCCTTTTTAATTTTTTTCAAATAATTAACTTTATAGCCTGACAGAACCCACGCGGCAAATTTCCTTGGGACAACATTGGTACTTGACTGCAACACACAGTTGAGACTACATTGGGACCCATGACTGGGACAACCTTGTTTTTTGTGCTTGTTGGGCCAATGTTGGGACCCAAGATTGGGACAAGAAAAGTTCCCAATGTTGGGAAGTATTTACATTACTGTCCCAATATTGTCCCAAACCCATTATTGTTGGGACAACATGAGGACAATGATGTCCCAATGTTGTCCCGTAAGTAATACTAATCACAAGGTTGTCCCCAAAAATTGTTTATTTTATTAGGGGCTTAACCTCTTCCTCTGAACTAAATACATCGCCGACGTCAAAAGGAAAATATAAACAAGGGACTGAAAGAAGAAATCAGAGAGGAAAGTGGCTCCTAGAAAAGAGTCGCCTACCATGCAACGTTGGTGACATTGTTCATGAATACAGATTAGATACTCTGTGAATGCAGTCATTTCTCTAATAATTAAATATCTGCTTAATTTCTTAATTATTCATCTTGCAAAAGATTTTATTATGTAATAGTTTGAAAAAAAAAATCAATTAAAAGCTATACTGTATTTGATAAATGGAAAAAAGTTTCACTCTTAGTTTAGAGCTAGCTCTAAAATCAGAGGAAATACTATCATCTTAATATCGAAGCTCTCTCCTATTTACAGACTGTTAGTTCTTCATATAGAGTTTATTGAAGGTTTAAAAAGTAAAATAAGTAAAACAAACAGTTGCTCAATTATTTGATTCATTCATAGCTGTAATGTATACAAGTAAACAATTATTATACAGCTATCTTGATCAAAATACCTGACACTTGTCAAAACAAACTTCCGAATAAAAGAATACATACTTACCTGTAATTCAAATGCAGAAATAATTCATAAAATCTAGAGTCCAAAAAAACTGGAGAGATGCCTGTATCCTCGGTATAGATCCACCTTAGCAAAGCAGTACCCAGGGGTAAATTTGTGCTTTAACTCAATATATAGGTAAAAAGGTGTAATTTTATGACGTTTTACAAGAATACTATATGTAGTGGAAATTGTTGGTTCTCGATATATAGCACAATTAATTTTCTAGTAGGCTGATTTGGTTAGAGGGTCTGTGAAGGTGCATTTATTGCAGTTTATATCTGATATAGCATCAACAATATGTATATTTAGGGGCATGCTGCTCCTATCCCCCTCCCTTAGGTCATAAAACAATCATGAAGTGTGCAGTATACTAAAATAGCAGGTACAAAAACCTACGATAACGTTTTCACATCACAAAACTATTTCATCAAAACACACTAAATGGCGAAAATTCTAGAAGAAAGGGCTAGTAGCTAAAGGTTATGCCTAATTTTATTTTTGTACTGGAAACTTAATTGCGTTATATCTCGTAAACGAAGAGTTTCCACAAAAATTGGTATTCATGATAAACGTCTTAAAATGGCTCCTTTTATCTATATAAAGTGTCAAAATATTGTAAACTAGAGGCGGACCTAAAGCGCAAAAATACATAGCTAGGTCCTACTTTTACTATTTTTGAAATTGAATGGACTTCATATTTCACAAAATAAGCGAACCAAATTGGTTTAGATATAAATTTCAAGGTTGATAGCTTATTTTGGGAGGGGTAACTACTATCTGCTCAGTGTTATGCATCTATGGCTCATGAATTTGAACAAGAATTGTATAAAAAAACGGAATAAAATTGGGACATGCCTGGGATAGCAATATTGGTTCAACTGTGATGTCCCATTGTTGGGACAACATTTCTCCCAAGTACACAAGCAAGTCCCAATGACACAACCTGGTCCCAATCGTGTCCCAAGAAATTTATGCTGCCTGGGAAATTAGTGAGATGAAATTGCACAGAAGGGAAACATAAACCTTTGATGGAATATTTTGGTAGATTTACCCAATGTTAAGAATTTATTATTTTGATCTTTAGAGCACTTGGCTATGAATCTGAGAACCAGTGGCAACTTAAGGCATCTAATATTATTACCTTGAATCTTGAAACTAGTCAGTAGCTGTTAGAGTGTTGCTAGGGTTGGTTGTCCTATTGAATTTGTAACCTTACTACAAACTTCACCTCCTCCTGATAAATATTGTTAGACAAGTGATGTGTCTCTGTAGCAAGTGTTCCATGGTGTAAATAATTATCTATTGAATAAACTGTGATTACTGATGAAGCTCTGTTACTGTGTAGTAGTTTTCCAGCAAATTTAGTGCAACCTAAAAAGTTAAATAAGCCCTAAGCAACACGAACCTGTGCAATAGAGAATAAATGCACAGCGAAAGTAAATACTTTTACACCCACATTAATATGAAAATAATGGAATTATACATTATTGATATCCAATAAAAGATAAAATCCATTATTTAAAGATAATTAATTTAGTTTTAGTATTTTTTGTCGTACCCTCATAATTTCTTGACTATTCGAAATTTTTTTGGGGGGAGAGACCAAGAAAAACTGATTGCAGTTACCCACCAACGACTACAAAAGAATGTCTACAATACTGGTGGAAAAAACTCTTTAACAGTTTTATAATTTGGAAGATGAAGTGAATGAAGTCCCTAGAAATAAAATAACAACCTCTTTCGGCAAATAAGAGTAATTTGTAAAACTTATTTTCATAGTTAGTTCGTCGTCCGATATTAATAAAATGTTAATCCGAATAGTATAACCTGGAAAAAATACTTTTTGTAAATGACTATAGTATACACTATACAGTGTTACCACTAAAACTGTATCCAATGCTAGTGAATATATATACATTCATAAACAGTCTCCTACGCCTAATGAACAAGCGAGCTCTTTCAATTTAACTATTTTGGGTTAATAACTTATTATTTTTACTTTTCTTTATTTCTTTATTTTAATTTTTATTAACTATTTAGGTGACTTCATCATTTTTGGTATCATAAATTAATCATACTATAGGTACTAAATAAATGTATTCAATGGCAGTGGATAACACTGAATAGTTTAATGCATATTTTTAAATGTAACTTATTATGCATTCTGATCATCACAAAAAAATAGGTCAGTTTCTCTTTGGCTTCTATTCACCTGTAGATATACAATAATTTATATTTATTTATAATAGTTACTACAGTATCATCGATATGGAAAAGGCAACAATACTACTTACTCATATCCCTCCCCTTACATTTCTCAATGTATCACTTTGAATTGTTAAACAAGTGATCATG
Source organism: Caprella mutica (assembly GCA_947561585.1). Classification (NCBI taxonomy): domain Eukaryota; kingdom Metazoa; phylum Arthropoda; class Malacostraca; order Amphipoda; family Caprellidae; genus Caprella; species Caprella mutica. The sequence continues at coordinate 42,454 of CANNZV010003179.1, read as the reverse complement.
GTAAATTAATTAATGCAAATAAACTTGTCTGAAAGGGGGAAGAAGGATTATTTAAATTAGTTATTAAGATAAGTAAGTTAATAATTATTAAGTAAGTTAATTTAAGAGAGTTATTACATTTATATTTGAAAAAAATATAACATCACTCATATATGTATGGTCAAATGAGGTGCATCTATAATGAATTGATGATAGTTTACCAATTTCATATTTCCAGTAAGAAACTATACTAATTGCAATGCTTGCAGATATATAAAAACTGTTAATGATACACGAGAACAATTAAAGAAAAAGGAAATTAGAAAACTGTGATTTGAGAATTTATCATCAAGCAGTTACTTTTCTCACTCTGATAGTACATCTTTGAATATTTCTTCTTTTCTCTGATAGTACTTCATCACAGAGACACTTTTCTCTGACAGTACATTGTGACGTCATGGATAAACCCATACGGTTTTAATGATGACGTATTATAGTCTCAATTTAATGAGACTATAAATGATTAATCTAAAAGACTGTACATCAACACACGTTACTACACAGAGTCTTCACTATAATACCACAGCGTTTATAACTGCACGACTATCTCGTAACTGTGTATTGCGGGGACTGGCTTTCCCAGCCCTGTGCTCTACATTAAATTGAGGCTATAATACGTCATCATTAAAACCGTATGGGTTTATCCATGAGGTCACAACATCATCACAGTGTTTCTTTTCTCTGATAGTACTTCATCACTGTGAGTCTTTTCTCTGATAGTACATCATCACAGTTACTCTTTTCTCTTCTGATAGTACATCATCACAGCAACTATTTTCTCTGATATTACATCAACAAAGTGACTCTTTCTCTGACAGTACTTCATCACAGCGACTTGGTTCTCTGATAGTAATTCATCACAGAGACTCTTTTCTCTGTTAGTACATCATCACAGAGACTCTTTTCTCTGATAGTACATCATCACAGAGACTCTTTTCTCTGATAGTATATCATCACAGAGACTCTTTCCTCTGATAGTACATCATCACAGTGACTCTTTTCTCTGGTAGTACATCATCATGTACAGTGACTCTTTTCTCTTCTGATAGTACATCATCACAGGTAGTCTTTTCACTGATAATACATAATCACAGTGACTCTTATATTTGATGTTAAATTTTCACAGTCCAATGATTATTTATAGTTACTGCTTACTTGTTACTTTCTGATTACGTCAATTCAAATTAGGATTAAAACTAAAAATCTAGTGGAATTAGTAGTATTCCTTTAATTTGTCTGTGGACTCTAATGTATATAATAACTAGAGCCCGGACAAATGCCATAAAGTCCTAAAGTGCCATAAAAGCCATAAAATGCCATAAAGTCAATAAATGCCATAAGGTCCTAAAATGCCATAAAGTCCTTAAGATGCCATAAAGTCCTAAAATAGCATAAATTCCTAAAATGATGAAAAGTCTTATTTTGGGTTTTTGTATTAGTTAATAATTTGGTAAGTCGGTACAGTTGATGGGTTACAATCGTTCCATTGGCAAATTTAATGAATGTTATAATTAAATCAAAATCTGTCAGAATTATTATATAAATAAACTACTACTATCACTTCAAGAATTAGCATAGTCACCACTGTATCTAGTTTTCTGTAACTCTTCACATCAATTTTTTAGCATAGACTCTGCCATTAATAGAAAAATAAAATTGCGAATAATCAATATAATAAACTATTCAAAGAGATGTGTAGAACCTAGTAATATTTGTAATATTTACAATAGAAAAACTGTCAGGTGACAAAAACTGTGTTTTGTCTTGTAAGTGGTTTTTCCTGTACAACAGTTTCAGAATATTTTAATTGGTCTAATTATCTAATATATGGTTTGTTTAGTCTGAGGTTGTCTTCAACGAGGGTTTACTGTAAATAAAAATTTCGAATTTAATATTGGAATTAGTTATATTTCATGAATTTCAATTTAGCTAACCTTTTTCATAATACCTTCAGGTTATATTCAAATAAATGTACTATAAACTAGATTCATTGAATATTTAAAGAATGAATTGTTTATTTGTTTTCACAATTTTTTTTTATTTAAACTGACTAAAAACTGATGATTTTATATTCCTAAATGCTAATTTATTCGTTGTAAATACCTATTTATTAATCATAAAAGTGTATGTATAATGCCTAAATTCCCAATTTTAGGTCTTAAAATGTCTTTATAGGTTCTAAAATGCCTTTTTTAGGTCCTAAACTGCCTTTTTTGAGGTCCATAAATGCCTTTATTTAGGTCCTAAAATGCCATTTTTATAGGTTCTAAAAGTCCGGGCTCTAATAATAACCATTTTAATAAATTAATTGAATTAAACATTTTCTCTAGTTTTGATAAAAGAGAAAAATTAGATAAAATTGTTTTGAGATCACCAGATTTCAACAAATCGAAAGTTACTGTAAAATATATAGTTCATCTAACTGTCGGAACATCAAGCATTGTGATGTTGTGACTCAGATATTCAACGTTTCAAAAATGATTCAAAAGATGAACTGGAAAGTTATTCCTGGGATGATTTCTACCCAATTTTATCAGCTGGTTCTTTTTCAATTGAATTTCATGATTAAATTATTCATTACTATTTGGAGCAGGTGAGCGAAATTTTTTAATTTGTTTGTTCGAGTCTCTAGAAATGATGCGGAAAATTGCGTGTAATTCTTTGCATTCTCAATATTAATTTTAGACATAATATTCATACTTTAACATGCTTTACTGTGCAATTTTCTAATATGGATTCAAAATGTCAATTGGATAGTTTTTGTTATTATTATCTATTACAGAGACAAATCAGAGTTGTCAATTTACAATCGATTATATTTATCAACAGGTTTAAAAGTACTAATTTTATTGTTTGACTAACTACATTTTATCTCAAGTACTCAATTAGTATGTCCATTGTCCAGTCATTCTTGAAAATATTGTTCTACATTTCTATAAACCCTTTGATAACTCTATAATTCGATTCGAATATCGTGCTGGTACATGTTTCTTTTGTTCTTCGATTCACTTTATAACAATGTAACAGAATGTATCAATTTATGAAGAGTTCTCCATCGATGATATGTTCTGTTAAAAAGTGACTTTAATCTTCTAATCATTTCCTTTGTATTCATATTCGATGTACTTTTAATTCTAGATACCATTTTATTATCTTAATAACAAATCTCTTTATGATTGCTTCTCCATTTAATTAATCTATTGTGTTTTTTTCCTCCCTTTTTTTTTACAGTAAACCTTAATTGAACAAACTTTTTCTCACGTGTTGATAAATCGACAGAATAATGTCTATTAATACAAAATCAAATTAATTTTTTATAAATAATTCTCGACTGTATTCCCGCCTACTGAGGAAATTCATAAGTAGTAATAGCAGATATGCGCTCCACATCACCAACTTTGAACTGTATGTTTTTATATAGGTTTTAGCTTATTATATTTAAATTACATGCACGCTTTATTCTAAAATGTGACACAATATTGCCATATATTTAGGCTCGAGTACAGTTATTGTCTCAATTTTATTAAAAGGCAGGTTATTATGTAAACATGCAGATCTCATCACCATTCCCGCCGACGCCTTGAACGTCACAATTGGTTGTGTAGCAACATTATCAATCTTTAGGAAACTATTAATATTTTATCAGTTAAATCAAATTATTATTTTTTGTCATTATTTTGGTTGAAAAATAATGTAAATATTACGTAAACATGCTACGAGACTGTAGGATAAAAGTCATTGGATTATTGTTTCTAAATACTTTCTTCTGAAATCTTCCCATCGTTTAATTCTTGTAAGAGCAACTTATAATAAGAGCTACTTACACATGTATAGCAACTTACACCTGTATAATTAAGTTTTATTTATAAATAGTCTGTATCCTAGATAGGAGATTAGATAATATAAATTGTGTATCTTTTAGGTTAAAATTAGATTTCCTGAGGATGATTTTTGAATAAATCGAAAGCTTGAAAAGAAATGGCCTTTTTTATTATTTCTCTTGTTCTACATTTTATTTTGAAATTGCGGATCCCAAGGACAAAAACACCTGTATACATTATATTTTTTTTTTTGGTTGTTAATTATGTTTCAGACTAATGAATTCTCACAAGTAATTAGTAATTACTAGCAACTGTTTTTCTAAAGCACGAATATTTCATATAAGTGTAATTCTCCTTTACAATTCCTTGCAGTTTCGTTTCTGTTACTTTACCCTAATTCATTTTTCCGTAAACAGAGCAGGAATAATATGCATTCAGAATTTCAAAAACTGAAGTAAAAAACTCTTTAACATTTGTAAATATAGGGTATAACTTTCAAGAGATCCTTTAGTCATTACCTAAAGTTTGAGTAAACGAAATTAATCGTCTTCCCGCTAATTTAATTTTGCGTTTTACTTGAATACATGAATGAATAACAGATTCCTGTTGATTCAAAATAAAGTATACTCAGTGATGACGAATAATTGAAAATCTTTTTTTTTTCTCTTATTATTCCTAATGAGTTTGACGTGTATTTTCTAGGCACGTCTTTTTAAAGTTACTTTATATCTTTCATGTCTTTCCTTTAAATTTAACGGCTTTTCTTGACCTTGTTCCTACATAAATACTAAATATATTTTTGTATTTAAAGTTTAAAGATATTTACGTATCGGCGTAAATCAGCATAAAAATGTAAATTATGGAGTTAATTGTACATTGACAACGTAGAAATACTGTTTGGTTAGCCAATACGCACGAATTTGTCCACGTTTTCATCAAGTACAGATACATGCACGAGGTAAGATTAGGTCACACCACAGCCAACCACAGCTCTGCCATCTTAGATGCCAATGTCTTACATACTTAAGTATTTATTTCTCCTTATATGTTCAATATCTTTACTCGAATTTTGGTACACATCAGTTTAGTATATATACTAATAACTTGTAACAAATACAGCAGTATAGGTTTATAAATAAGACATTGGTTTTAAACACTCAATCAAACCTTCGCGTTGAATCTGACACACTCATTAGGGTTGATTGTTTCCATTAGTGATAACAAATATTTATGAATAAATTTCATAGCTTGAAAAAAATATTTTTATATAATTTAAACACTGTTTTCGTGACTTTTTTCTCCCGAATACTATAACTCGATTTTCGCGTCGCCCGCTCGGAAATGCAACCAGTAATCGAATTTGACTGAGAAAATGGGCGGAGAAAACATGAATTTATATATTTGAAACAGTATTTCCGTCCAAATGAAACTAATTGAAATCGGGACTCTCCTCAATTCTAGTAAATTTTTCATAGATATTTATAGGCATCTACAAGAAATAGAATAAAATACTCTCTTATGAAAAGATATATAAAGTACTGCATGACTAAAACAATATAGTTTACGTTAGTCGCAATCTTCTCCTTCAATGACTGATATTTTGAACCTCCTTGAGGTTCAAGGCATTTATTAATGAAATTAATAATCTATTCACGATTTTCTACAAAGAGACCATCCACTTTAATGTCTTCAACAAGCGCCAATAAGAAGGAAAGATTCTACCAAATTAGCACATTAAGTGGAGCAGATTGGCTACATTATACGAATTTCAAGTGAAGCTAAATTGAGTTAACGATTTCGAAATTTTCTATATTTGAAAATTATGAATCCAGATTATTATATGAATCTCTGGAATTTCTGTTTTTTTTTAGTGGAAAAATAATGTTTTTTTTTAAATTAAATAAATTATAATCACAAAACAGTAATGAAATGCTTGCAAAAACTTGGACCATTTCATTATCCCTCTTGTAATGGGGTTAGTGTGTGATTATTAGCTACTTTATATTATATGGTGGGTCGAAAAAGGAGCTTTTGTTTAAAAGCACTATTACACTATAATTTTTATGGTACATTTGGCAAAATACATTGTGTTGAAATATTAAAATTGTAAATTCTGTGATGAAATGATTTGATATAGTTAGTATGTCACTATAAATGTAAGCTTTGTATAATGAACGAGTTAGTTCACAGGTAGCCACCGTTCAGAAAACATCTTCTAATCATAGTTAGCAGTTAGCTACAGTTCAGTCAACAATCTAAATCAGAGATTGCAAGTAGCGCCGGTCGAACCAACATCTTAGAAATCACAGTCCCGCGATTACCTCCTTGATCATAGACACCAACCAAACCTTCGTAAAGTAACAATGATAAAACGAGAAAATTTTTCACACGTTGAAGGAGTGAACACTATTTGACAATTTTAGTGAACTATTTAAGTATAAAAGTTAAATAAGAACAGTAACTAAATGAACAACAGAGTTGTTGTTGCCAGTGAAAGATCACCAGCAACTGGTAGTCATATACCCAGTCACCAATTCTACACAGCCAAACAAGAAGAAACAGCTGAGGAGGAACAAAAGAAATAAAAGGTTAGTCATCCGTAATTTTTTAATATTATTAAATTATTAGTTTTCCCTGTGAAGTCGATTAACATATTAGTAAAAAATAATAAGTATCCTTTTTTTCAAAACGATTGATAAAATAAGTCATAGGTAAAGTAGAATATATGGCGGAATTCTTTTTTATGAAATGATAATAAATGATAATGACTAACCTATTATAATTCGGAGAGAGGGGGGCGTGCCGCCCCCCGAGCCCCCCTGCCAGCTCATTGATCATTCATGAAGTATGTCGTACAACAAACTAGCGGATACAACAAACTACATTACTGTTTCATGTAAAAAATCTATATTGTTTAAGTAATTTCAATGAAAACACCAGTTTTTTCAAAGTTCTCAATCCTTCAATAATACATAGGAAATAAATAACTGTAAACCCTCATATCTCAAAGAGTATAAGTTTCTACAAAAAACGGATTTGATTTTCAGATTATGGACAAAAATACATATAAAAAAGTTAATTTAAATTAAATCTGGTGGGGGTCGTCAAATGGGAAAGACCCAATGTAAGTTTCTGAAGACTCTATTCAATATCGACATTCAGAAAAAAAGAGGGGAAGAAAGGAATAATTGGAAATAGAATTAAACCATCAATAAATGTTCAAAATTGTTTAAAAAATTTAGCAGTTATAGGTTTTATGTTTACGATTATTCAATTTGAATTTTAGAATTCTTCAATTTGAGATTTAATGTTTTGAATTTAAGGATTAATTAAGATGAGATTTATGTTTTTAAAATTTAGAATTATTTATTTGAAAATGAAGTTATGAAAAGAAAAATTTTAAAAATCATTTTCAATTTATATGGAAGGGGGAGATATGTAATGTAGTTAGTACCTCATTAGTATGTCACTATAAATGTAAACTTTGTAGAATGAACGAGTTAGTTCGCAGGTATTCAGCCGCAGATCGTCTTATGAATAACATCTAATATTTACTCTTAGCTAACCTTGGTTTAGCAATACACTGTTTAGTATATGGTGCTTGAAGTACATTAGTGTATCATTATATAATTGTATATAACCTTACTTATTAATATAAAGTAAAGAGATCTATAAGAAAAGAAAAGATCCATAGTTAATAGTATAGTGAGAAGAGCTTCGGGTGTTGACCCTAAGAATAATACAACCAGAAAGTAATCAGTACTATAGTAAATACCCACCAAGTAGACTGATAGCCAGAAAAGCCTATCACAATTCGAAGGTTCCAAAAGGAAATCAAAGTTTGACCTGATCAAATAAGCAAAATTTGAATGAAATTCCTCAACAAATATCAGTTTTTGATAAATGTATCACAATGTTGAAATTATACAACTTTCCATTAGAATGAAACTGAAATACATGCCAATATTTGTCTATTTAATTTTTTTCGAAATTATTATAACACATCCCATAGCTTCTCTACCAACAGTTGTTCCCTTGCATCTAAATGTCTAGTAGTTCTTAATTTGAAATATTTTTGGTGCTAAAATATGTTAATATTTTGAAAAGATCATTTTTGCAATACTAGTTTCTAAAGTCAGGTGTCTCATTTATTTTTAATCTGATTCCTTTATATATGAAATATGCTTCTGAATAAAGTAGGTATTCCACATACTGATTTAACAACGATTTAACAACTCTGACTACAGAGCTGGGCCTTCTTATATAAGGTCTTCATAATAGCAATTCTAATCAAACATCCTGAACTATTTACACAAGTAGTTGCTTTTAAAGTCCCATTCACGTTATTCAAAATTAATTGCACATATTTCAAGCATTTTGTATTGCATATGAAACATTAATTGCCTGGCCAACACTGAAAAAAATACGAGTCAAATTGACCCAAAATTTGAATTTTCAGTTTGTCCCAAAACTGATTAAAAAATGCATGTCAATTTGACTCATCCTAATATTTTATTCAAAAATAAGAGTCATATTGACTCCTAATGACTTCTAATTTATAGTCAGATTGACTCAGGTAGAGTCAATCATGTAAAAAGACTCCAATATTAGAGTTTTGCCAGCCTTGACTCAAGCAATAAGTCAAGTTGGCTCGCAATTTTTGAGAGATGGATGGTACTGACCAAACAGCTCTCTAGTCAATTTTTGGGCATAATATCATCCAATATTGAATGTATTTTTTATAACATGGATTGCTTTGAATATTTTGATTCGACTATACAGTGGATAATCAATGAGAAAATTTACTTGGATTAACAAAATATTGACATTAAAGCTAACATAGAGTTATCTAAACCTGTTTCAAATGAAATGCTTAATAGATTGAGAAGGAAGGATCTATACTATTATTATGATGAGCTTTTCTGGCAGTAATAGAGATTATTAAACACTTGTTAAAATGGAGGTTTAACTTATCATTCAACCACTGAAAGATATTTCTTTTATACCCAAAAACGGCTCTTGTCATTTTCGAAGCACATTTGGCATCAATTTCTGGATGAATCTCATGTTTGTTTGCGGTATGAATAATACTATCCTGGAAATCATTCACTCTAGTTGGAGTTTTAATATACTTTATTTTTGATATAAACCCAAAGTAAAAATATAACTTGGAATTAGATCTGGTCTGCGAGGCGGTCATTCTACTCCACGACAGAATGTTATTACACGGTTTCCAAAAACATTTATTTATCTTTCACAACATATCGAATCAATCCCCATAGCTTTCATTCAACTGAGGAATTATTTCATTATTCAAAATATTGAGGAATTTATTGAAATTCAAATTTGAGAATCATCCTTGATCGATCCACGCAATAATTAAAAAAAAAATCATTTATATTTTGTGTTTCTGCAAAACTCTTGATCGGATTATAATATGATTTTTCCTGATAAAATTATATGAATTAACGATGAACATGAGATTAAGGTTTGATTACTACGGCTCCTGGTTTTTGACTACTGAATAATTTAAAAGTTATAAAATTTTTGTGACCCAACCTGTAAATACTCATTCATAAAAAAATCATACACAATACACTACAGTATCCATTTTACTTCCTAGTTGTTGATTTATAAGTCCAAGTAATAGATTGCTCACTATTTGTTTAGATTATTATAGTTAGGTATAATCAGAACAATATTAAGTATTAGTATTAAGGTAAAGTTAAGTCATATTCTTCAGCGTCATTTTAATGTTTCTTAAAGGGGCAGTACGTATTAGCTGAGTTTTAGTTCCAGATAACATCAGTTATGATAGTCTTTTCTGGCTATCTATCTTAGATGGTGAGTATTACTATTGTACTGCTTTACTAAGCACTCTACGTGATATATGCCTTGTCTATTTTAAGTAACTACTACACTTGTTATATTCTTAGGGTCAATATCCAAAGCTCTGTTTACTGTACTATCAACTATGGATCTTTACTTTCTTATAGATCACTTTACTCAATAGCAATAAGTAAGGTTAATAGCAACACAAGTATATAAGTATACACAACTGTACTTCAAGCACCCTATACTGAACATAGAAATACTAACAAGGTTAGCAGAGAGTAAATCGGACTGACTGAGTTCGCTTAATTAGAACCGAGTGATTTATAGATGTAGACAAATGTAATTCATTCGTCAAACAGTAAATTGCGCTGCATTTGTGATATAGTTAAATTAATTTTTTTGAATAGGAGTTTAAAAAATGAAATAACTGATTCTTATTCCATTATTAATATTCCTTTATCGATTTATATTGAAACAAATTTATTCATGCAAGTGACACTATCAATGAAGCTAGATGTATGTATATTGGCAAGATATATACTTAGCTAATAGTTATGTTATTCATCAGTGATCACTAATAATTTTATATTTTAAATGCAATAAATATTAATAATGTCAGCCACAAAATACCTTCTGTATGGAATACTATTAACAACTGAATAAAAAATAAAAATCCCATGCGTGCTTTATATGGCGTATTTACACAAAGAATTTTAGCTAAGTAATCACATAAAGTTAATTACATGTAGTTTATTTAACTCACCGCGATATATATCATCCATGCATTGGAAAGAGCAGTAAACATGGATTATTTACAAAAAAACTTTTTTAACTTTTGTATAATTTTACATTTTGTTTCAAATAAGTCTTTCGGTAAATTTGACTTTCGGCGAATTTGTCTTTCGATACATCTTCACTTCGGCGAATCCATTTTCGACGAATAAGGGTTCGGCGAATTAGTTTTCTGTGAATTTGGTTTCGGCAAATTCGTTTTCGGCCAATCTGCCGGATAGCCTGTTTAAGTCCCTTTGGATTACTTAGTATAGTTATTGGGAAAAAATTTAAACACAAAATTAAGAATGATGAAATCTACTTATGAAGTTGAATTATTAGGACCAGCATGTAAACCAGTATACTACTGATGGGGGAGGATGTCGTTTCTTACGAGGTAATTTGTGGAGCCAGTTACTCATTACTTTATCAAACATTTAAATAGAAGTCAATCAAAACCAGACGATTGGAGATAATAATTTTCCAACTGCCTCAATAGTCTTCTGCAGATCCCATTATGATTTGTATCTTTGAATAATTCGGTAATTGTTCAGCAGACCTGATAACTGATTTGTCTATACTTTATTAATCAGAGATGCAATCAAAGGCTATTCAATCTCCAACTGAATATTCATTGTAAATTCAAAGACTATTTGAGTCCAATCATAGCTTATTACCCAATAAAGTGAAGTCTCTAAAACGATATCATTCAATGGTATTTTAATTAATAATTTTTACATTTAATCATTTAATTTTAATTATTACATCATTGAGTAAAATTGAAAGACTTTAAGAAAATTACTAATTAAATATTAGAAGACATTAATGAAGAATTTCAAATCTAGATGATTGAAAGTAATATAAATAGTTTCAAATTTGTTGGTTTCAATTGCAGTATTTATAATTTCCTTAAACTTTGCTAGTTTTATTTCGTCCACGAATCGCTATATTTTTTCAAGTATATATGGGATATATTTTATATCAATTTTCACTTTTACATTAACATACAGATGTAAATAGATAATATTTTTATTGTGCTGCAAGCCGAACCATTTCATAGAAGCACAAAAAAAATTATCTATAGATTACATATATAAAATTAGATATGATAAACGCGTTGACTGAATCGTTAAGTTATTTACCTCGTTTAATATTTTACATTAATAAATGAAGTAATGAGTATCTAAAATATGGAAATGAAATAACAGAATACTATCATAAATATATATATATATGTTCACACGTAAGATTTAAAATAAAATAATTACCCTAGAGGTAAATGATAATTATTATATATGATTTTATTATGAGTACGAAAATATGGAGCAGTCTGATAAGACGAACGCTTTTACGTTTAAATAATTAAACGTAACATTAAAAAGTACCAATATCTATCTTATTCTTTTATGTCACATTTCATTATCGATCAGTTGTTGAGTAGTACACTATATACACGTATCAGGCATGTTAGTTATGTAGTTACTGCTGAAGGAAGCTGTTATAAATAACTAATTGCCGAACCAATATTGGTTTATATTATTGCTGATTAATGTAGTTATCGTGAAATAAACACCACAAAAAAAATATCTCAGATTTCTATGTTTACATACTGTATAATAACTTCGAGACATGCTTCTCAATTGTTACAGATTTTATAAGACCGAGGTGTAATATAATCGGGGCCTGACTGAATAACATTACAAATATTATTCAGGTTTTTTATTTTACTGTTGCCGGTCAGCAGGAGAAGGAGATTGCAATAAGAAAAATTATGGCAAAGACAATGAATTTATAATTACCATCAACAAAGGGTGTCTTCTTTTTATATTTTACAGAATAAATAAATAATATAGAATTCAGAATGAATACATTTAACACTTTATAAATATAAATAATAAAGCATTTTGTGGACAGAAGCAGGTTCGCACGAACGAGATTTCAAAGAAAAATGTCCAAATTTAAACCAATTTGGAAGCTGTATTTTCATGAATTTCCTTAACATCATTAGACTAAAAATGGATGTTATAAATTGTAAGATGCTCAAATTGTGCATAATGTTACAAATATATACATAACCAAAATATAAAGAGAAAAGCCTTAATTTGCAATGAACAATAGAGCTGGTGATTGTTTGTTGATCCAATTTACCATATTCTCTTGCAGAGAGAAATTCTGCATATATACGCAGTTAATGGTTAGGAAATTGAAGAGAATCAGTGGTGATGACCAACTGAAATTGAACACTCATCCAATAGTAATTCAGTTAGCATCTCAGGGGATCTATTTTGGAGAGCAAGTGTATGCAGACTTTGGACATACAAATGTATCCATTTCTAACAGTGGACAGAATAACATGGGAATATGTAAATAAATAATAAATGTATTGAAAAAAATAGTATTGAATAAATATCACAGATATTTGAGTTGACGGTTGAATTCGTAAAAGTTAAATTGAAATGATAATGAATTAATTATTATCTTAGTGATTATGCACGATAAAATTGGAAAACTCTTTTTCCATATAGAAAATATGTCATGCTGCTCCAAATCTTAGGATGAAAAATATAATATTTCGAATCAATTTTCTGGCTAACCTCCAAATATCTTAATAACTTGTCTGACAAAATATTTTCCAATCTCGAAATAGGAGAAAAAGTTTAAGTTGCGGCTATTATCAATTTTCTGATCTAATGAATCTATGGAACATATTTCTTTCGACTGACTTATTGGGCTGAAGAGAGGAAGTTATTTTATCTCAATGTTCGAAACTTCAAATTAATAGATAATAAAGGAGGTGAATTATTTCATGAAGGATATCAATAGATAAAATTTGTGTATTTATATAGTTATTTAAAAAAAAATCATCATGAAATATATACCACCTGTTATGAATACAATATCACTAAATATGTTCTTAAATATAAATTTATTTCAAAATAACTCAATTGAAGGGCGAATAATAACTTGGATCCTTTACACGCTTACTTAAGCTCCACTTTTCTTTGAGTAAAGGTTCTATTGAACAATTTACGATATATCCTTGACTCACAATTGTTATCTGATTATTGTTACCATATTTGCAATTCATATTTTAGAATGTGTCAGATTTTTTGAATTGCTTACAAAAATATTACACATCCTTAGAATTCACTAAAACTATACCCAAGTGACCAAAATATAAGGGTAGGCAAGAACGGGTTATTTAAATCTTGAATTTTATGAAAAATGCAGAACACGCATTATTGAAATTTGCATGTATTTGCACAAAGAGCTCAAGCATTTAGATAAATATTCTATTAATGGTTCCATATTTTATCTCAAACCATAAATTTTGCTCTGGTCAAAAGTTACGGGTAGCCATCATAAACTTTGAAATATTCCAAGATATTATTTGAAAATAACTTATAGTATTTTGTGAATAATTATTTCCTATATCACTTCAATACATCTTCTACAACAAAATTATACTAATTTTGCACAATATGAAGGAGTTATCCATCATCCTGAAATGTCCATACCCAGTTTAAATTCGGTGCAGTATAGCGGACGTTTTACTGTAGTTTACGGCAGTCTCAGCATTTCTAAGCAGCGCTCAGCAGATAATCTCTGCTTTTTACAAATGTACCAACTACTCGTGCAGGTTATACCAACTACTCGTGCAGGTTATACCAAGGCTGAGGACGAAATAATCTGCGGAGGTTTGACGCGTTATTATCTGCCGAAAACTCTGGAGAACAGAGCATAGAAAATCTTCAGAGTTTATAGGCGAAAATCTCCAGAGATTGAAGCACCATATTGCTCATGAATCATAATCCAACAAATTAATTTGAACAAAAATACAACTTCTTTATCGATAGTGTAGCTAATAATAGTAATAGCTTCATTTAATTAATTGGTGGATAGCCTTAATATGAAATATATATTTATCACTATTGTTCTTGGTCAGGTATTATTATCTGGCATAAATTATTCACTACTCAACTATGGTTTGGCTCATTCAGTTTTATAAATAAATCTATTGTTACCTAATATTTATTTAACCACGGATGTCATTGAGTAATTTTTATGCACTTTTTCATTTCTCCTTTGTCAGAGTGAACAACTAGTATTTTAAAGTAACACTTATAGAAGATCAAAGCAATAGTGAAGGCTGAGAATGTTGATATCAGGCTTCATCAGTATACAGTTTTTCTGTATCTTCTCACTGAATGAACTGACACAGCTCTCATCAGACTCACACATCGATCATGTACACACAGAGAAAGGATTAGTTGAATCAAATCATATTTGATTTGTTTCGACTAAATTTTATGGTTTATTTGTGCGCCTACCTACGTGGTGAGTTGCAGGTACTATTTAAAATGAGTTAAATTGACGTTGGTTAAAACAACACATATGTGAGTTGATTATTTTTAATTCCCGATGGTCACAACAACTATCTGTGATAGTCAAAACTACTCGTGATGGTTGAACCAATTATATATTATGGTCATAACAACTACAGAACAAGGTTATACCAACTACTTGTGTATGTTTCTCAAATCCCTCCTATGTGTTATACCAACTACTCGTGTAGGTTATACCAACTACTCGTGTAGGTTATACCAACTACTCGTGTAGGTTATACCAACTACTCGTGTAGGTTATACCAACTACTCGTGTAGGTTATACCAACTACTCGTGTAGGTTATACCAACTACTCGTGTAGGTTATACCAACTACTTGTGCAGGTTATACCAACTACTCGTGCAGGTTATACCAACTACTCGTGCAGGTTACACTAACTACTCGTGCAGGTTATACCAACTACTCGTACAAGTTATAACAACTACTCGTGTAGGTTATACCAACTTTTCATGTAGGTTATACCAACTACTCGTGCAGGTTATACCAACTACTCGTTTAGGTTATACCAACAACTCGTGCAGGTTATACCAACTATTCGTGAAGGTTATTATATCAACTGCTCGTGTTTTTTATATCAACTACTCGTGTAGGTTATATCAACTACTCGTGTAGGTTATATCAAAATCTCGTGTTGGTTATATCAACTACTTGTAAACTATGTAAATATGGCAAGTATGGTAATATGTAGTCTATGGTTGATCTTACCCTGAGACCAAATTCTTAGGAACCAGTAAAACAAACGGGGTTTGCGCTACGTATGTCAGACGGCGGGTTTCAGGCAGTATGACTTCCGGTTATACTTTGTCAAGTAAATGTATATCAACTATTAGTGTAGGTTGAAATCTTGGTCCGGTTAGCAGTAGCCAAACTTTTTACATGACTTTTCCAGTCACTATATTTACTCTATCAAATCATAATCTCGAGTTAGGTCCCGGTATCAATTAGATTAGACTATATATTTTCTACGACTAAATCTAACATGTTCATATATTTTCTACTTTTGCTTCTGTGATATGCATACTATTTTGATTTAAAAAAAATTGATCACCTAGACTAATCTTTGCTTTTTGAAATGTTTTCGATCCGATGAATTGAAATATGGTTATTAGTTGTAAATTAATAGATTAGATTGAATAAACAACTTCATCAGGTCAGTTTATAAATAAGTAGTTAGATGACGTAAATAACTTTACGTAGTGATAAATAGGTAGGCTAGATAAATGAAATAACCAGGCTAGATTATAAAAACAAATGTTGATAGAAAAAATCTTTGAAAAGCTGCAATTATATCATAACTCAATGAATAATAATAAAGCCTTTATCTTCTAAACCATATTTTAGTGCAATCATCTTACTCATAGGCACTGATGTAGAAATATGCTAATAGAATTACCAAGGTCAAATTGAAAACGAAATATAAACATTTAAGTTTTAGATTTATTATTTAGAAGTACATTTTGAATCCTCGTCATTGTCTGTTACGACTATAGGTTGCCAATTCCTGAAATAAGAGATTCGTATATTAATATATATGTATAATGGAAATTTATAGTATCGTTTATATACATAATCAATAACATCACCTACTCTTTTTCCTTTTGTGATGAGATAGCGACAGCTTCGATATTCTTTTCATGTCTGGAATCCCTAAAAACATATGGAAAAGTAAGAGCTAATCAAATTGAAAATGCATATTTAAAAATTATCTAATATTTTCAAATACTTACTTTGACCCAGCATAAGAGAATTATTAACTGAGAATTGTTTCATATATGTAAATTATTTATATAAAATGTTAAACTATTTTAAAATCTTCAGATGTATTACAAATTTAGCTCTAATAAATGCAATGGATTCTCCTTGCTAATCCTCATAATTTTGTTCATTATACACTCTTAATTTAGACTTTAAGTAAATACCAAAGAAGTATAATATATCAAAAGGCTCACCTCTGGTTGGAGTTCTCACTGCCAAATCCCTGGACGGTGTTCTTTTTTGGTCCCAGGAAGGAGTTCTGTCGACTACCTCCCTGGGCGGAGTTCTCCCGGTCATAGGAAACTAGGGTCAAGTAGGTAAATTGCGGCACTTTAACAAACTGCGGCCTCTTATCTGAGAAACATCAATAACCATCATGGCTTCAAGGTACTCGTAAAATATATAGAACCTATCATAAATTGAGCTTATTATGATATTCAACAATTCAATATATGTATAGCTAAACTAATTTCAGAAGGATTTTGAGACTTTCTTAATAGGGCCGCAATTAAAAATTAAAGAACCGAATTTACCTGTGTAACCCTACCTATAGGTAGACTAACTAGTTTTAAAATATATAAATTATCAGAATACTTACCTTGAGATACTAGGATAAGTTCCGAATTATCGGACGGTACCACATTTTCGGTTGCATAAGAAAAACTATATAAAATAATTAATCGACTTTTATTTTAATTAGCTATTAGGTAGCTATATACTATATTTTATACGTGACCGAAAATGTTAAATCGCCTGATAATTTGGAACTTACCCTATCTGAGGACAGCGCAGTAACTACCTAGCCTATGTAGAAGGTATTGAAAACAGCTAGGTAGCTATGATGCTTAAATAAGTTAAAATATAATAATCTAGGGAAATTTGTTTGGATATCAGTTTACAAACTGGAAGGCAGTAATAATAATTTATTATTATGAAATGTTATACACTGATAATCAGCTCTTCAAATAACTACCTAGCCGCCAGTCTATCAATCCCCAAAATTTTAGAATATTTAGGCAGACATTTATCAATTTATTAATGGAATTAATTAATAATCGATCGGCTGCGATAATACTATTCATTGCATATAACGCTATTATTTGCACTTGAACTAAAATGGTATTGAGGAGCGTTCACATTCAACACGTAACACACTTGAAACAAAATTTGAACTGTAAAGTGTCAACCGATAAATTGGCTTTGAGGAAAACATAAGTTGCCACTTACTCATTTGTTTTAACTCACACCTAAACATAAAAAAGGTAGCGCCAACTCTCATAGTAAGTTAATTCATACACTGCAGAATACATTGGATTAACAGTCTTTGTGGGTTACTATAACACACTATGTCATAGTTGTTCTAACTCACACCTAAACTTACAAAAAAAGTAGCGCCAACTCTCATAGTAAGTTAATTTATACACCAGATACATTGGATTAACAGTCTTTGTCACACTATGTCATAGTTGTTTTAACTCACACCTAAACTTACAAAAAAAGTAGCGCCAACTCTCATAGTAAGTTAATTCATACACCAGATACATTGGATTAACAATCTTTGTGCGTTACTGCAACACACTATGTCCTAGTTGTTTTAACATAAGTTCAAACTCCCTAAATGTAATTCTAACTCTCATAGTAAGTTGATTCAATCCATAAAATGATTTGAATTAACTATGTTTGCTGACACACCACGTCATAGTTGTTTTGACACACGTGAAAACATGAATATAGTCCAACTAACTCACGTAATAAATTGATTCAAAGCATAAATTGTTGACCCATTAAATATGAGTAAACTTTTTCCTCTGTGTAGGTACTAATAGTACTTCCATGCGTAGTATTGCGTACATGTGACTTAGAATCATAGTTACAGGAGACATTCTTAAATAATTTCCATAAATATCAAAGTGCTGATGCTTGATTATAGATAAAATGATTTATAAAGATAAATTATAAGCATACTAAACTACCATTGCATATCATGTTTCCTATTTATAAGCTATTAGGTAATTATCTACCCTGCTATAGGTTATTATTTGTTGAATTAAACTTTTGGCATGTGAGAATATATTAAATATATCATATATGGAATATATAATGACATTCTTATAAACAAGCTGACAATGGCCTTAGTTTATTAAGTTTACTTCAATATGTATATTGTATATTAGGGTGGAGTGATAAGGGGTTTTTAAACTTTTTTCAGAAAATCGTTTTCCTACCATAATTTTTTCACGGGGTTAACATCAAAAACTAGTATGTTAAAATCTTAGACTTTTGAATTATTATCTTCAGGTTCCTCAACGCAATTGAATTTTAGGCAAAACAGTAATTTTATATGAATATTTCAAATATCATAACCGTTATTTTCAAGATGAAAAAAATTATTATTTGTTTGCCGACTATCTGTTTTTGATTGGTCTAGCCTCAAAATATAACAAGTGAAAATTTCAGACTTCTAACTCAATACCTTCAGGTTCCTCATGAATATCGAATTTTGGGAAAACTGACAGAAAAAAGGCAAATTAATAGATTTTTATTTCCAACTTCAAAACAATAGGAACACATATTAAATACATCTGCTAGTGATAAAATTAAGTACTGTTGATAAATTGATAGATAAAATGAAGTAAAAAATTAATTCCTTACAGATCATAAGAAGGCACTAAAAATGAAAATACATGCATGGGTCCTCTCTCTAAAATTGCTTTTTCCTGCTTGTAAACAGTGCTAGTGATGAAGAAATATATCGTTCAATATCATCGTCAATCTGAAATTGAAGAAAAAAGATTTAAATACTATGAATCTCAATATGTTTCAGTATTAAAAGAATTAAGCTTTCAAGTGTTATTACCGTTCAAAACAAAGTCCTTCTTCGTCTCAAAACTGGGTAGTTTCCTCCTGGATTCTATTTGACTCCTGATATAACCATCACGATTTTTCTCAGTGCAAACTGCTAGTGAGGCTTCTGTGACTAGTTTGATAGATCGTTCAACCGCTTGGGTATGACAAGGAAACTTGGGAATCACCAATTTATACTGCTGCTGAATATAATCATCTATTTTCTCGTCAGATATACTCCCGGTTACGGGTGGTTCAGTCACAACGGTCTGCTGCCAATCAATAAGTTGGATATAATCATCTGCGTCAAAATTGATATTGGGAATCTTGAAAGTACGTATTGATTTTCCCTTGTATTCTTTTCGCGCTTTCTTAATTCTTCTCCATGCCATTTCCGGTATGTGCTGTCTATCATCCTGTAACATAGTGAGAAGAATGCTTTCAGCGTGCACAAAATATTCATTCCGTTGAATCTCAGGAGCAACTACGTTCTTGATATCCTCGTCCATACCTTTCACCAATTGCACTGTTTTGAAGACATTGAGTGCTCCATTCTGTACAAAGGAATTGACTTTGATTTCAAACCAGCATGGAGCATAAACTTTCACTATGAAAGTTACAATTGATTTTAAGGTATCGGATGGATCGGTGGAGGAAACGTACAACCGAAGAATCCTGTTTGCCGTTGTAAGCCAACGTGCGTGAGAAATCTTTCCTGGACTCTTATTTGCCAAATCAATAGAACAGTGACCATTTGAAATGGAAGAAATCATATCGAGCATATACTTTTGATCTGTGCTTAGATTCTCGCGGTCAACAAGAGGTAACTTGATCGGGATTGACTGAAATTCAACTACAGCTAAGGTCTCGCATTTCTCCAGTTGTTTACCTATAGGGCCGACAAATCCGTGTGGTCCAGTTGTTTTACCATCAAACTTGTTAATTATATGGCGCAATGGTAGTTCATTTGGGTGTAATTGACAGATAAACCAATGCAATGGTCTATTAAGCTTCTCTTCCAACAGTCTTACTACACCTCCTTTCGAACCTGTGTTTACAGCCGTTCCATCACATCCAATCGCGACAAGATCATCAGTTGATATGTTTTTGTCTTCTAGAAACTTCAATATTGCCTCACCTATAGCTTTAGCCGAACCTGTTTTCATTGCCATGTGGCCAAGGTATTCAGAACCAGGTTCTTCTATCATAGAGATATGCTCTTCCAATATTTTCTTCTTGTGATGAGTCCCTTCTTTCGTTTCAATAACATATGTACTATCTTTCCTCCCATCAAAGTATGTAGAAGTGGTTTATTAATTCGCTTAACTTCTTGGAAGTTTTGTGCGCTCCTTCAAGCGTTCTCGCCTAACTTTAGATCTGTCGACTACTACAGGTGATTCCATTCCATCCATTGTTGACAAGTCTTTAAGGACTGATGTTGTCAATTATGCTGCCGATCGATCTGATACGCCAGTGCGATCACATGCCAGTGCAAATTCTGATAGTTTCATTCGCTTTGATGGTGGAGTCTTAAGTTTATTTACTCTGGTTTTATCTTTGCAATTTGCATATACAGGAATGTCATAATCACTATCTCCAGATGCAGATTCTGAATCTGTGCTGGAAAATGGAAGTGCAGTTTCAACTTCAGCTGCTGATGTTGACGCTTTTGTTAGCAGACTGTACTCGTAATTTTTCCTAGCATACTTATTTATCTTCTTCAAAGATTCCTTGAGATCTATGTTCGCTATTACCATTCTCTTAGTTGTTCGCTGATCTTGTAGAAAATTTTGTTCCAACGGAGGAACTTTCTTTTCTTTACAGCAGGAACATTCACTAAAGTTAACACACTTGCAACATGAAATATTCAAACAGTTTTTTTGCATCTTCCTTGAAATCATCTCATTTTTGTTTGAATGATGGAACATTCATTCTGCTAATATTACGCATTATGGCTTGATATTTTGAATAATGATTATTTAGTCTCTTTATAACCGAGTCTTTAGAAACACAAGGAATTGATGCATCGTTCCAAAGAGAAATCAATTTATCCGCTACTGATGAGAAGATTTGCTTAATAGGCGGATCTTTTCTGTTGACACTTTTCTTTTCGCTCAAACAAAACATGTTTCAAAACATCCTTATATGATGGTAAACCTCTTTCACTGATGAAGCAGGGAGCACCAAATAAAGGACAATCTATGCCCCGCCGAGTTCTAGGTTTTGGTGCCATGATATAATCTTATTTATTTATATTACCACTAATTCATTGATCCTCTAATAAAAAAAAATTTCAATTATAAATCATCTACTAGTAAACTTGGATAAATGTATCTAAACATGATAATAAGTCTAACAGTAATGATAAAACCGACTCAAATGAGGACACACACAGCACACACCCGGGCACTTCGCACAATGTCTTCCGCTATACTGAGGCAAATTTGTCACGTACGCATCTTTAAAAAGCTATTGAGGAACCTCTAGGTATCGACCGATTACTTAGAAATTTTGTGTGAAATTAGTTTTTTATGTGATATTAATGTAAATAGTAGTAGCAATTCAAAAAGATCAATCAATCTTTGTTTAAAATTCGGATAATGGATTTTATTAACGTAATATACAGTATTCGCTGATTTTAAGGGCTTTGAGGAACCTCTAGATATCATTTTATCAAAAAAAAATTTAGATCACCCTTAATATGCTAGATAGTACCGTAAAAAAATCGTGGTAAGAAAATCGATTTCAAAAAAATATTTTTTCGCTCCACCCTATAATGTATATAGTGCATACTGCATATATATAGTTAGTATAGAAAATTAATTTGGATCATCTAACGACGATTCAATATCATAAGTGCAATAACTAAGCAGTTAAAATTATTTATTAATATTATTATAACATTAATCATGCATGTATTGTTCTTCATCCGCGCCATTTAATTAAATAGGTATATTGGAATACAAGAATACCTAATAACACGAAATCATTACTGAAAAAATCTGTTATTCTTTATAATAATTAAAGGATAAAATCATTTCCATGCTAAAATTATTAAAAACAGGGTTGCAAAACGAAATATATAGAATAATTTTGTATAAAATGCTATACGTTCTAAAGAAAAAAATCGGATATTTTTTTATTGAGAACCATTGAACCTGTCGTTTATTGAATAGTTATTAGTTTAAAATAAGGTTCTGTGCTGATTTAATTTTTAAGGTAATAAGTTATTGGTGAAAGTGAAATTATGTATCTATTATGTGTATAATATTCAAGAGATCAGTGGTTAAAGTATCCTATTGGAAAAAAAAATTAACTAGGCTATATAATATAGACTAGTGTATAGCCTAGGTAATTTGTAGGTATTTTTTGGGTTTATCTTTGGTTGAAATTCACTACCTAGGTACCTTCATGACACCAGCTATCTACCTAACCATAAATGAATTTTCACCTACCTATGGGCTATGTATAATGTACTATCTCATAACAGGAAAGGCACTGTAACTTTTACTCTGTCTAAGTAGCATAACATATATCGTCATATGTCCCAGTTACTCCCACTGTTACTTTAGAGTTCCATAGGTTTCAGCTAGTTACGGTGCTACATATCTACGTAGCTCTTATAGCCACAGCTGCCACAGCCAAAAGGAGACTCAAGTTATAGAGTACTACCGATGTTAGTTAAAGCAAATTAGTTGGCTTCCATTTTAATTGTTCCTCTCGTCCACCAAGTAAAATAGTATGTCTGATAAACTCTCCACTTGTCTCTCCACCTTTCTCCAAATATCACCAAATTTCTCTCCAAAGGACCAAAATGATCAAATTATCATAAATTCTCTCCAAAATAACATTGTAGCATAAGAAAATTAGATATTTCTCACCATTTGTAATTGTAAGGCACAAAATAACTGTCACAAACTCTCCATTTTAATGGCGAGTTTAGACATGCCCTTCTGCCAGGCTCGTCCACACACTCTGATACATACCTATACGGGCCTATACCTTAGCCATGTTTCAAAGTGTGGACAAAGTCACCAGTATAGCCTATATTGATACGTATATGAAAGCTGAGCGGCGCACCAAATCACGACGCACCCACTGTACGTTCTATTAGATCGGTAGATTGAAAGATGATTTATGATACCTATATGGAGGAATTTGATATTTGTTGTTTCAAATTTATGTCTTATCACTGATGGTACGTGAATCCACAACCAGTCTGGATTTGGTGCACAAAATTCCACTGAATTTTTCAAAAAGCTGAAAAAGTTCACCAACATACTGTTACATACATACCTACCTATTTATTGTTATTTGAATGAGCCACCAACATTTTCTTAGGTAACATAGGTAACAAAATTAACATAGGAATATCTAGCTAAAATCCACAGACTTTTTTACTAAAATATCATTTTCGAAGGGGAAAAATTCCACTGACAAGTGGGTGGAATTTACCATGAAATACAGTCTGGACATTAAGGGAGTCAGGGAGATAGATATTCGCTCGATTAGGTATATTGAATTTTCTCGAATAATTTTGAATTCATTCCTACCTATACAAGCTATATTTACCATAATTTTACTTTGATCATAAAAAGATATTTCTGTAAACAAAGTATGCCAGTTAAAGCCAATTAATTGACCCTCAGCCTTACATTTGTAAAGGTCAAAACTCAGATATGTCTAATTGGCTTAACATTTTGATTTAATTCCTATGTTCCCATGTTAATTTGGCCTGAAATTTTAAGGAATGAGCCAAAATTGACCTGTCTCAGAATCTTTTAAATTTTGGCTCAAAATTGGCTTACAATCTGCCAGCCATGATGATTCAGATTATTCAGAACAATAATAATAACAATAATCTTTATTGAATAAAAGAAATACAAGAATTACATAAGAAAAGCATTTTCTACATACATAAAAAAAAAAGAGTAAAACAAATTCTAAAATAATATCCTACATAACATATGTGAAAAAAATGGTACACGGAAAACTGCCAGGCGGAAAACTGCCGAAGCGGAAAACTGCCAGGCGGAAAACTGCCATGCGGAAAACTGCCAGTCACTTATTGGCAATTTAATCAGTTTTGTCAATAATGACATTTAATTTATAAAAAAAAGCCTTTCGCCCTTCGTTTAGGAGTTAAGGGGACATTCATTTTTAGAAAATTAAAATATTAGTTAAATATACACAAATTGATTAGAAAAATATATAAAATACATAATTATATAAATATTACAGAAATTAATCAATTACAATCTAGAAATTGAAAATATAACCTTTCTTAGAAAATACTAAGAGAATAAACAAAGGAATAATTGTATTAGGGACAGAGTACAATTTCATTGTTTACACAATGCGTCTTTACATTATCAGTTCATAACGGGTTTAGTGTCTAATTATTTCGTTTTGTGTTTAAAATTTGAGAATTTAACAAGTTTTCAACCCTGCAAACAATTCCCTATTGCACACACATATTTACCATGACGTGGTTTAATGGTTTTAATGTTGCAATGGAGTATGAATATGTGTTATCCACATTGAACCAATCTAACCATCAAAAAACACATAATTAACATGTGGTTATGCCATTTTAATACCATATCATAAAAAAACATATCAATATAGAGATTGTATACACCACATCATATCCACATGTAAATTACCATACTTACAACAGGTGTTTACCAAGTGTTAATTACCACATTCATAGCAACATGTTAAATACCATACTTATAAAATATGGTAACCACATATAATTTACTATATTGCCACGTAAAACAACATGTAATAAATATGGTATCCATTTCCAAAAATATGCATGGTATACACATGATTTAAACGTGTAAGTGCCACGTGATATACACATGGAATTGTTTGTAGGGAAGCCTAAATAAGCTTAATAATAAAAAAAAATTTGATCGATGTTCGTGAAATATTTAGAATTTGCAACCCAACATCAATGATTATTAAACTGCTATTACTTACCTAATTCTCTCACGATTTCACTTGATCGAATTGATTGCATATTAATTAATAATACTTTTTACCTATAAATGAAAATTGTTAAAATGAATGGGTTGTGTTAATGACATGGAGAATAAAAATGTAAATATAATCACTATTTAACATACATATAAGTTGATTTAACATTCACTTAATTTATTGTATAATTTAAAATTATATTATTGTGAGAATCTCTAATTATCTATTAATCACACAAATCAGTACACATGGTGAAACGTTTGTTTCGGAACCAAAGGCTATAATGCTGACGTCAATAGGAAATTAAAAACAAGAGACTATAAACGTAACTGAACATGTTTTTAAAATTTTAAACTGAGTTTTAAACTGAGTGTTTAATGAAGTAGATTTGTTGAAATATTATTTTTCTTTGAATATTATTTAAGTATTCCAATATCTATGTAGTTATTACTGTAAAAATGAATGTCCCCTTAACCTCTTAAAGAAGGACTAACGCTTTTTTTTTTTTAAATTAAAATGTGTTTATAACTAATGAATATTTCAGAAAGTCAAAAAATATACATGTATTGCCATTAAGTGACTGGCAGTTTTCCGCCTGGTAGTTTTCCGCTTCAGCAGTTTTCCGGACACCGAGAAAAATATATATATAAATTTTCTAAATTCAAGCCCATATCTAAGTTCGTAAGAACTTTTCGGGCAACAATTAAACTGTTTAGCGATGTGTTACAAATAACAATCAGCAAACAGTACTAAAGTAATGAAAACAGAAACATGATTTATGAAAATTATTTAGTGCGTCTCTGAAGAGACATATTTAACCCATTTATGCCGAGAATAGAAATCCTTTTCTGATCTGTTTATAACTCTATTCATAAAGTAATATTAATGTGAAAAAAACAAAAATGACATCCATTTAGTTGTACCGTGTGTAGTTTTTGAGATATGAACTGTGATCATATGGACACGCTCGGCACAAGAGGGTACAAAAACGAATCATTTTCAAAACTTTTATTACACAATATTATAATATTATTTATTCATTTACATCAATATCACAAAATATAAAATGTATAAACGATGTACATTGAACAAAAAAAAAAGAACCTTCAATAATATATCCATTATTACTACGAATAAATTGAATAAATGAGAATTAAACATACTAATATATATCCATTATAACTACGAATAACCATTTTAACTGATAGCTATGTTACGGTTTACATATTAGAAAGTGAATTATTGCGTATGGTAAGGCTGGAAACATTGTAAGCATAGCCCAACATTACATTTTGAGCAGGCCATACGGACAGTGGAGCTGCATCCTTCGCCGTTGCACCTTCGACGGTTGGATGGAACTGGGAGATGATCAGTTCCGTCGTATCTTGCATCAGTGAATCCAGGCCGAGATGAGAGTTTTTCAAACCACTTTTTTTGTGAGCAGTTTGAAATCTAGACAAATATGACATTGCCACTTTCTGTCTGAAATCTAGATGATCCTGTCCTGAGCCCCTCTTCTTAGCCAAGATCCAAGCATTCTGAACTGAAACATCGACCAGCCAGGAAAACATACTCCACCACCACTTCTTGCCTCTGATTCCAATACGGTAGCAGTTGATGTTTTGGTCCATCTGATCTGTTCCTCCCATTGAATTGTTATAAGCTTTTATTGCTTTCGGGATTTCGATGTCAACATGGTTCGTTTTCTGTTTTGACCAACGCTTCACCTTACCAAGAGGTAATTTTCCATGGAGAGTAGAAGCAACAGTTACTACAGCATTGTCTTTCCATCTAGTTACTTTGATGTCCTCAGAGCCAATAATTCCTGTGACGCACTCCGAGTAACCTCTCTCTTTCTTGTCAACTTTATTTGCATCTAGAATAGGGCATGATTTGTCAATCCTATTCTTCCGCATAGTCCCTGTTCCGTCATACCCACGTGTTTTCAGTTCTTGAAGCAACGGAATAGTTGTAAATAAATTATCAGTAAATAGATGGTACGGAAGAAACTTCTTATCGTCACTGTATGTATTCAGAAGATGAAGTACTGTAGCAGAGCATTTGCCATATTTTTTTTGTAACTCTTCGTCCCCTTGGTGAGTCTTCCCCTGATAAGGATCAAAGGCAATAAGATACCCTTCGGTGGTGTTTTGACTCCATATCTTATACCCGAGGTTTGTTGCGAAAGGCCTGCTTGCAACTGTGTTTACCGAAATATTCAACCATCGCTTCATCATGGGAAATATTCCGCTCAGGAACGTAATGTTCCATGAACTTCCTCTGTAAATGTTGTATCAAAGGACGCAGTTTAGCATACTTATCATTTTTATCAATGTCATCAGATGCATTGAAATGAAGACTTCGCATAATTTCGTCGAATCTGTCACGGCGCATAGCGCTGCTGATAGCTTCATTGTGAACATCTGGAGACTGAGACCAATACATTCTACGTCGCGGGACTGTATTATATCCAGAGACAATGAGTATTCCCAAGAAAGCTCTCAATTCTTCGATCGTAACCGCAACATCTACCCAATTCTTTTTCATGCAATACTTCGTCATCTGCTCTTTGCAATAATCAAGCAATTCATTGCTGAAAAATAACTCAAAAAGTTCGATTTCACTCATTTGGTTGTAGCGGCTGTAGTCACCTTCAGGGAATGGAGCTTGACAAAGGAGTTTGTCTTCTTTTTTCCACTTTGGTTTTGCAGGTGCATCTTTCGAAATTCTTTTCCTTTTACTAGCTGGTTGCGTTTCTTCTTCAAGCTCATCTTCGACATCACTCTGGTTCCGGTACCTCAACTCTGCTGGCGCTAACAATTGGTTGCCGGACAAATTTTCAGGGTATAATGCCGTCCCAGCTTCTTCATTTCCAGAGTCTTCATCGGTGACATTTCCCCAATATGGAGGTTCATTGTAAATGTCGCAGTCATTATTCTCTTCATTATCCAAGAAATCCAAAATTTCATTCACAGTCAGTCCAGTACGCCTGAAAAAAAAATACAATTGTATTGTACCCATTTATGCCGACTGTGTTCATATGATCACACGAAGTTCAATATGAATTTACAATATATCAAATCTTGGGTACAAACTCAAAAATACTTATATACCTTTTTTAACTTGTTAATAAAATATTGTTAAGGTTTCAAGTGATTTGGATAGCTGAAACGGGAGTTATAATACTTACATTATTCGTGAATTCATCGTGAACGTTTCAGGTGAGATTAGCGTGAACGTGAACGCACACTCCTCGCGTGTCTCTCTACAACTGACTATACTATTGCATCAGAGATGTCACCAAACGTATACAGAACATGTTCAGACCTGGTTTGAACATGTTTGATACTTTGTCTTGAATTTATTTTGATTTTTCAAAAACGAATTTGTCTGTGTCCATATGAACACGCTCGGCGTAAATGGGTTAATGAGTAAAAACACCCTTTATGTTTTCTTAAATGAATTGACAGTTGAGGCATTTTTCAAATCTGAGGGGAGCACATTCCACAACTTTAGTCCACTATAATGAAGTGACTTCTGGCACTGGGTGAGTCGATGATACGAGACAGATGCATTATTACGCGATCTAGTGCTATAGTTGCGGTTAGGATAATCAATTGTACCTGGAATATGATTCTTAAACATATGAACTCCAAGTGCAAATTTGTACATATCATCGACTCTAAGTATCCCACATTTAAAGAAAAGTGGTCTAGCAGGAGCTCTATATTGAAGTTATGCTTCTTATAATTCGTTTATGGATCTTGATTAGAGGGTTTAAATGTGTATCAGAGGCAGCATCCCACACCAGAATCCCATATAAAAGGTAAGGATAAACAAGAGAATAATACATACTCACCAAAGAATTTAAAGGGACAAACTTATTAGCTCTATGAAACAGGCCACAAATCTTGGAAATTTTATTGCAAATGTATTGAATATGATTAGAAAACTTTAACTTACAGTCTATTTTCACACCCAAAAAGCTTAACAGTCTTCAAAAGCAATTGGTTTATCATCTATTTTCAGAAACAGAGGAGGATCATTACAATATAATCTATTAGTGATGAATAGTACAGATATCTTATTAGTTTTTAGTGAGAGCCTATTGCTAATTGTCCAATCAAACAGCTTACATAAATTTTAATTAGTTTTAAGCATCTAAGAATTAAGATTCGCATCACTTGGGCAAATAGTGGTATAATAGGCGAATAAGGTGAAGTGTCCATCATTGGTGCAGTTACTAATATCATTAATATATAAGAGAAATAAAACAGGTCCCAGGACACTTCCCTGAGGTACGCCACATGATATCGCCCTATCACCTGACACAACATCACAAATTTTTACGCTCTGTGTACGTCCATGAAGATAACTACGGAATCACTCCAAAGCCACACCACGAATTCCATACTTAGCAAGTTTACGCAATAAGATTACATGGCTCACAGTATCAAAAGCCTTTTTAAAATCTATGGCTATTCCAAATATATATTTCTTACTATCAAGGTCATGCCTTCTAACAAAATGCCATCCGTAGTACTCTTTAATTTCTGAAAACCAAACTGTTTTGAATTTATAATTCTGTATTTAGCCAGGTAACAAGTCAATCGAGAAGCAACACATTTTTTTATGATCTTGCTAAGCAGGGGCAAAATGCATATCGGTCGATAGTTAGTCACTTCATACTCAGAACCATTCTTAAACACAGGTCTTACAATTGCTTTTTTTAAGCTGTCAGGGAATATTCCACTATAAATAGAGTTATTTACAATGACTGACAAAGGATATGATAAAAAACAAATTGCCAATTTAAATATTCTAGCTGGAATCTTATGAAGCCCATAACCAGAATTTTTCAACTGACTAGTAATGGCAATAATTTCCTCCTGAGGCACATGCGAGAGGAAGAGAGAATTTGAAGAATTATAGTTTATATTGTCAACAGGAACTTGGTTAGAAATAGGATTGTTAGAATCAAGCACAGAAGCTACATTACAGAAATAGTTATTAAAATGATCAGCTATTCTCTGAGTGCCACCCTCATGCTCCTCATCTATCTTTAATGACGTTATTAACTCTCTTTCTAACATTATTCATAAGAAGGTTATTTAAGAGCTTCCATATTGCTTTAACATTTAATTTGCATTCATAAAATGCATCGGCAACATGATGCTTTTTAGCTCTCTTGATTTCATTTGCAAGATTGTTTTTAATTCTCTTATAAAAGGATTCAGTAATAAGATTCTGTTTTAATTTTTTGTAATATAATGATTTTAATTTGATTGAAGCCAAAATTTCAGAAGACAACCACGGTTTACTTAATCTCTTCTGTGTAATATATTTAACTTTCAAAGGAAAACACCCGCAGTATTAATTATTGAGAACATTATTGAAAATTAAGAAATCGTTATTAACATTGCCAGTAAATGAGTCCCACGAGAGTCTACTACACTCAGAGAGAAATCTTTGCTTATTAATAATAGAATGGTCACGGAATATAACTCTAACTAGGTCCTGTTCATTAAATGTCAAATCATCAATAAACATGAATACCGGCAAATGATCAGTATGTACAAATAGCAATATACCAGACGTTATTTCATTGAATCTATTATACCAAACATGGTCAAGAAGAGAAGGCACTCCCATTTGGTTGCCACACAAAAATCTAGTTGGCTTATTGATAAGAGAAGAAAAATTTAGCGAAAACATATCATGAACAAAGTCTCTTATACCAGAACAAGAAGATTCGTAGCCTATAAGATTGATATTAATATCTCCAGTCAAGATTACTTCACGATTTATCAGAATAGGGTCATTTAATAGAGTCAACACGTGTTCACAAAATCGATCTAGTGAACCACTTGGTGGTCTATATATTGCGACAATAACTATTGAGCATTTGGAATATTGAATTTTCACAGTACACACCTCTATATCATCACCAACAAATGAGAGATGAGAAAGCTGTTCAGAAGACAAAAAATCAGCACAATACAAGGAAACTCCGCCTCCTACTCTAAGAGCACGCCTATTGTGATAGCCAGTGAACCTATCAAAATTAATCTCATTTCCATCTGTGAATCTAGCTTAAGTCAGCACGACAATTTTAAATTCTATATCCAGTGACTGTAAAAAAGCAAAAAATAGGTCTTGGTTTTTCTGAAAGCTACGTATATTATAATTACAAATAGAGAAACAATCTTTTTGATTAGAAAATACCTGATTGAAATAGTCAATAGAGTAATAGTCAGATTCATTCAAAATATCTAAGTTACTAGCAAGATTAATATATGGATCAAAATCTTGAAATAAATTATCATCCATCACGAGAATAATAATAATAAGTAGATCCCATACACGAATGCAATACAGTTGGGTACACTGTGGTTGATATCACAAGTGGTGAGCAGACAGGTAGCAGTGGTGAGCTTTCTGATTACACTTCCATACCAAGAACTTCTAGAGCATCACACAGAGCGAAACATGTTACTCCATATAAAAAAGTGAACAGCACATTGGAGAGTCACTTCCTAGGACTTTTTTTCATCAACTCCTCGGCAGAAACTCCGAAAGACTGACTGCACAGTTCATTCATTCGCTGTAGGCAGTTCACGAAGACTTTCTGAGGACGTAAACCTGCCCGTTGAACTGCAGTCATTTACCTTCTCCGGAAACCTTTTGCGAGCTTGTCTCAATCCATAGAGAATAGAACTCTTCAATGGAGTGAGATCGTCATTGGCATAAAGATCAGCAGGTTTCGCTGACCTACATGCAGATAGGAGATCCTCCTTTACCTCAGTTTCTCGAAGTTTCAGCATAACGTTTCTTCGGTCAGTGGTTTGGTTCAAAGGTCTCGAACCTAGCCGATATGCAGCTACAACATGTTCAACACGCAGCTTATATTTTAAACTACGTTTAAGCAGGTCGATAACAGCTTGAGTACAGTCTCCATCCTTAGGCATAACCTCCAAAGAGTGACCAGATAAGATTAAATTGCTACTACGATGAACAGTTTCCAGACTCTCGATGCGGTCTTCCAATGTAACAATAGTTTGTTTCAGATTTTTGTTTTCAGAGTCGTACTGCTCGAGCCTAGTTTCCATTGACTCCATCTGCTGTAGAATAGTGTCTAATTTAGATGACAAATCACTTAGAGTGACAGGTTCTTCGTTGTCATTGCCGTCAGTGTTGGACATATTCGATGAGTTCTTTTTAGGACGTGGCATTACAAAATTACATCCACTGTTAGCACAATTTTAGGTATCAGGACGATTTCTTCTCAGGTTAGACACAACACTATATTCCAAAATTAGAGTTAGGAAACGTTCACTGAAGATAGAATGGTACAGAGTACCTTATGTGTTTACAGTGCTCAAAGGTTGCATTAGATTTATTCTAATGACGCATCTTGACAGTTTCAATATATTTAGGTACCTATTCTCATGTAAATTTTGGCATTAGCTACATTTAAAAAGAGAGAGCATAGTTTTAAAATTTAGATGAATGGAGCAGTAAAATTGTGTTACTTTCGCTAGAAACCTTTTTTGCCGGAGGACACTTCATGACGGAGGTCACTTTTCTTTGACGGAGGTCCCTTTTCTTTGACGGAGGTCACTTTTCTTTGACGGAGGTCACTTTTCTTTGACGGAGGTAACTTTTCTTTGACGGAGGTCACTTTTCTTAGACGGAGGTCACTTTTCTTCGACGGCGGTCACTTTTCTTTGACGGAGATCACTTTTCTTTGACGGAGGTCACTTTTCTTTGACGGAGGTCACTTTTCTTTGACGGAGGTCACTTCTCTTTGACGGAGGTAACTTTTCTTTGACGGAGGTCACTTTTCTTAGACGGAGGTCACTTTTCTTCGACGGCGGTCACTTTTCTTTGACGGAGATCACTTTTCTTTGACGGAGGTCACTTTTCTTTGACGGAGGTCACTTCTCTTTGACGGAGATCACTTTTCTTTGACGGAGGTCATTTTCCTTTGACGGAGGTCACTTTCCTTTGACGGAGGTCACTTTTCTTTGACGGAGATCACTTTTCTTTGACGGAGGTCACTTTTCTTTCACGGAGGTCACTTTTCTTTCACGGAAGTCACTTTTCTTTCACGGAGGTCACTTTTCTTTCACGGAGGTCACTTTTTTTTCGCTGCAAGAGACTTTTTTTTGCAGCAAGATACTTTTTGTTTGCCGCAAGAGACTTTTTTTTGCCGCAAGAGACTTTTTTTGCCACATGAGACTTTTTATTTGCCGCAAGAGAATTTTTTCGCCACAAAAGACTTTTTTTACCGCGAGACTTTTTTTTGCCGCAAGAGACTTTTTTTGCTGCAAGAGACTCTTTTTTTTGGGCGGAAGCGACTTTTTTTTGGGGGGTGGATGAGACTTTTTTTGGCCGCAAGAGACTTATTTTGGCCGCAAGAGACTTTTTTTTGCTGCAAGAGTTTGGTTTTTTTGCCGCAAGAGTTTTTTTTTGCCGCAATAGATTCTTTTTTGCCGCAAGAGACTTTTTTTTTTGCCGCAAGAGACTTTTTTTCGCCACAAAAGACTTTTTTTGCAGCAAGACACTTTTTTTTGCCGCAAAAGACTTTCTTTTTATTGGGGCATGGATTGTTTGTAGGGGGTGGTGCATGAGATGGCTGTTGTTTATATAAGTTCGGTTCTTGCTATTAATATCATGTAGAATATAAATGAAGTATATTTTCCTCAAAATGTTGCGATATGAGGAAGTTATAAAAGTATACGAATTTTCTGATATAAACACCTAATTATTATTGTGACTATCGATAAAAAAAATTATATATTTGAGTGTGGGATTTCTTGTTTTGTGTGCCTGTAACTTTTATTCCTTCTGTCCTATATTTTAACACAATATAGCTACTGCATTATAATCACAATATATATTGTTTTCTTTAATTTCAAATGGATTTTAGTTTTTTCTTACTTACAAAAAAATTTTACATTATGAAAATAAAACTATCATTTTCCTTACTTTTTCAATTTGCATATTTAACTCTCAAATCATATTAACCAAATATATTCTAATTGTAGCTTTTCAATCTATTTCAATGCAATACAAACTTGACAATACTCTAAATCGAGAGGGGGGCACAGCGCCGCTACTTCTGTACTAATGTAGAGGTAGCGGCAGCGCCGCAACTTTTTTAATAAGCGCTACAGGTTTCTTGTGCTACAACGCTGCCGCTTCTTTTAAAATTAAAAATGTTAAAGTTATCTGAGGAATCTAGATAAAAGTCCCCAGCAAACATGTCCGAATCTATTCGATATCGGGTTGTGTCCAATTCGTTGCGCTGATAGCGCATGCCGGTAATAGATATGAAATTCAATTAAATTCGATATCTAACTGAATGTATCTAAATTATTTGGCTGTTTAGAAATCGAATTTATTTTTTACTGTCAGTATCCAAAAAATCCAAAAGTCCGCATCGTTTATTTTCTAATCAGAAATCGTTTAATGCATATCTAAATAACACCAGTATAATTAAATATATATTATATTATTGAATTCCGTTTTAGAATAGATACCTAAAATTTCGTATAATTTATGATCAATTCCGATATCTAACTAAATGTATCAAAACAACATCGGTAATTAAATATATACTATATTACTGAATTCAGTTCAAAATGTATTCATAATGCTCCGAATCGTGTTAGATAAAATCCGTAATTTATCGAAATATATCGAAACCTGACGTCAATTTCATAGCATTACTATAAACTATTCAGTGTCTCAGAGCCGCTATTAATATCAAACCTGAATCAATTTTATATGCATCCAGGATGGCTGAGTCTCAGACACACCATTTATTCCCATTCTTAGGCTGCGCGCACACCAAAAGAGAGATGGCAAGAAAGATTGCAAGAGAGAAAGAAAGATAGAACCCGCGCACAACGAAAGTGAGTAGTTTGCTTGTAACACTGGTGAGAGGAGATTGTGTAATGCCAGACCAAATAATCATATTCATTATCAATTTCTTTTCAGTCCTTTTTCTTCATGTAATTGGTCTAAGTATGCTCAACAATTAAATTTTCTATATATTTGATAGCGTGGTAACTAATAAATTCCGAAAAGCCATTGAAAAACATTGGTTCGTTTCATTCGAAAATAAGATCATAATTCAATAAAATTGCAATTAATTATTAATTTCCAAATTTACAAGGATATCGAGTCGCATAAAAAATTAAACTTATAATTATACTGAACTACTTAGCTCACATACAATTACAACTCATAAAATACAATGTTTTATTGTAATAACCTTCAAGAACAAATTAATAAACATTATAGAAACACTACTCTTTTTAAGTTCTAAAATATGAATAACTACAATTCCAATTAATAACTTGAATAATATCACATAAATAATAAGTAGGGAAGGCTGAGAATAAATTTTGTTCTACGAACTATTACAGCTATCAGATCATCCTGAAACGTTGCGTACATCTTCTCTACACTATATTCTTTCATATTAGAACATAAAAAAAATTGTGAATTAATCTGTTTTTGACAATTGAATCATCTAAAATTTGTTCGGCTTCTTGAAGTTCTTCTCTTGTTCTTGGGAAATATATGTATATAGTTGTTACATTTCTCCACTACTTCTTTGATAACTCGGCTTAGAATACCTTGGTTTACGAACATTTTTCAACCACGTTTATCTGAAAACCCGGTTTTTCTTTCCGGTTAGAGACTGACCTCTTGATCACTCTTTATTGCCAGAGAAAATATTTCTCATAGTATCAACATGGTCTTCAGAAAAGCGAAATACACGCTTATATTCATGAGCAGTCGTTCCTGACGTTATTTCCCGATGATACCTTCGATGAAAACCAAGCAAGTCTGGAGTGGCTCAACTGATTATTTATTTCACCGCATAGCGGCATAGATGTCATCGAGGCAGAGTGACCTAATCAGCAGAGCACACACATGATATGGTTTCCAGAGTGTTTTGAACAACAAATTAATTCTCACCGTAATCACTGTGATGATTTACTATCAGAGAAAAGAGTCACTGTGATGATGTACTGTCAAAGGAAAGAGTCACTGTGATGACGTACTATCAGAGAAAAGAGTCACTGTGATGATTTACTATCAGAGAAAAGAGTCACTGTAATGATGTACTATCAGAGAAAAGAGTCACTGTGATGATGTACTATCAGAGAAAAGAGTCACTATGATGATGTACTATCAGAGAAAAGAGTCACTGTGATGATGTACTATCAGAGAAAAGAGTCACTGTGATGATGTACTATCAGAGAAAAGAGTCACTGTGATGATGTACTATCAGAGAAAAGAAATATTGTGATGATGCACTATCAGAGAAAAGAGTCATTGTGATGATGTACTATCAGAGAAAAGAGTCATTGTGATGATGTACTATCAGAGAAGAGTCACTGTGATGATGTACTATCAGAGAAAAGAGTCACTGTGATGATGTACTATCAGAGAAAAGAGTCACTGTGATGATATACTATCAGAGAAAAGAGTCACTGTGATGATGTACTATCAGAGAAAAGAGTCACTGTGATGATATACTATCAGAGAAAAGAGTCACTGTGATGGTGTACTATCAGAGAATGATGTATTATCACTGTGATGATGTACTATCATAGATTATGTACTATCAATATTTGCCCTCCAATTTTCCCAATATTTTTGACGTTATTTCCCGATGATACCTTCGATGAAAACCAAGCAAGTCTGGAGTGGCTCAACTGATTATTTATTTCACCGCATAGCGGCATAGATGTCATCGAGGCAGAGTGACCTAATCAGCAGAGCACACACATGATATGGTTTCCAGAGTGTTTTGAACAACAAATTAATTCTCACCGTAATCACTGTGATGATTTACTATCAGAGAAAAGAGTCACTGTGATGATGTACTGTCAAAGGAAAGAGTCACTGTGATGACGTACTATCAGAGAAAAGAGTCACTGTGATGATTTACTATCAGAGAAAAGAGTCACTGTAATGATGTACTATCAGAGAAAAGAGTCACTGTGATGATGTACTATCAGAGAAAAGAGTCACTATGATGATGTACTATCAGAGAAAAGAGTCACTGTGATGATGTACTATCAGAGAAAAGAGTCACTGTGATGATGTACTATCAGAGAAAAGAGTCACTGTGATGATGTACTATCAGAGAAAAGAAATATTGTGATGATGCACTATCAGAGAAAAGAGTCATTGTGATGATGTACTATCAGAGAAGAGTCACTGTGATGATGAACTATCAGAGAAAAGAGTCACTGTGATGATGTACTATCAAAGAAAAGAGTCACTGTGATGATGTACTATCAGAGAAAAGAGTCATTGTGATGATGTACTATCAGAGAAAAGAGTCATTGTGATGATGTACTATCAGAGAAAAGAGTCACTGTGATGATGTACTATCAGAGAAAAGAGTCATTGTGATGATGTACTATCAGAGAAAAGAGTCACTGTGATGATGTACTATCAGAGAAAAGAGTCACTGTGATGATGTACTATCAGAGAAAAGAGTCACTGTGATGGTGTACTATCAGAGAATGATGTATTATCACTGTGACGATGTACTATCATAGATTATGTACTATCAATATTTACCCTCCAATTTTCCCAATATTTTTGAATCAATAACTTTATTTAATTTTTTATCAATAACTTTAATTATTGGGAATAATATTTCAGATTATAGATCTCATATTGCAGAATATTATTTATATTCACACATTATGTTGCTTAACAGGAACGACAGTTATATTTTACCCCGTTAAATTCCACCAATATAAAATCCTTCCCGGTAAATTGCACTAACTCACTATTTAGAATTTCACCAAGGAAATGTAAATTCTGCTGCATTAATTAGAAGTTGTGTGCTTTAGTCCATTTCGAACATTGATATCTAAACAAAATATGCAACTTAAATAATTTGCAGAAAAAGATTGACATATCATACAACGGAATGGTAGCATATTCTTCTTGTTTTCGAAGAAAAAAATGTATTTCCTAATGAATTTTTCCTAATAATTTTCAATATTAAAAATGAACACAAAAGTCACAAAACACAAACACATACAGTGACCGTCATAATTATTGGCACGGTATGTGAAATATCCGTTTTCACTTGAAGTTCAAGGTAAAATTATGAAAAGAAATATATTGAATACGATTTATTTACATGTGAGAAAAACAATATGAAGGTAAAATATTTGAAACAAAGAATTATTAAACTGGTACAGCAAGAGAACCAAAATCTATAATGGCATAATTATTGGCACGTTTAGACTAATACGCAATTGAATAACCTATGAGATACAAAACTGATTGCAGTCACAGTGTCAGAACAATGTTACTCAATGTAAATATTTTTCAAATAGTTTCTGTCGGGCTTAAATTATAATTTTCCACCAGTTTAGTGAACTCATCCTCTGTAATCTTGGTCCATTCCTCGAGGCTGAACTGTTCCAATTGAGTCAGATTTTTGGGTTCTCTCCACAGTTTATAGAATAGGGTAGTTAGTACAAGTGTACGGGTACAAATTAGAGTCAAAATAGCTTGGCAGCCGTGACATTGCTGGCAGTTGCCATGTATTGTTTTGTTGCGCATACCATCACTGATGCCATAGCCAAAAAAAAAAATATATAATAGCATACCTAAATAAATTATACTATTGGGTTAATTCGATTATTTGTTTTCATAATGAGAATACTAATTACCATTATAGAGCATTTACGTGAATCTCAGTTACTCAGGTTATATAATAAAACTCTTTTTAAGCATTTTCCGTTAGAAGGTTACAGCATTCATAATCAAATTTTCCAAGAAGCAATTTCAGCTTAATGAGCCTGTTTAAATCTTCCATTTATATATGCAAGCTAAAAATATTAATATTTAAATACATACTAATAGCTTATATTGAACTTGATATAGAATACGTATAAATACATTTTATTTTTTGTAGGATAGTAATTATATTCACAGATTTTATTAGATGGTCATTTATATCCTGAATATTATGATTGAACTTTCTGTTTTAAAAGTTATATATAATCCATATAAATAAATTATAACTTATCACTAGGGTTGTGACAATATGCATTACTAAATATGCAGTATATGCACTGGGAAATATACTGCAGTGCATATGCAACAGGTTTTATACTTTTTGAGATAACGCATATGCATTTGAGAATAAAAGTATATGAATATTGGTAAATGCATATGCATATTGGTAAATATTATTATGAGGTTATTTAAACTCAACGTTGAAGGTTTTATCAGGTTTCAAGCTTTCGAATAGAAAGATTTCTATTCATCATCAGGAGAAAGGTGGAAAACCTCGACCTGACAATAAATTTTATGACCAATGGTTGTATGTTGGATACCGTCTTTCTATTTTAGCTATCTATCTTTTTGTTTATTATTATTAATTAATCTATTAAAAATCGAAATATGAAACCAAAATTTGAAAATTTGATACTACCTATAGCTACTGTTGATAAAATTCATTCTCTAGAAAAATTCTACTTTCTTTATATTTGTAACAAGCTATAGAGGAGCGATAAAAAACGGTCAACCTCTATAACTATATATCTAGTTCTTTTTGTTCATTTTTATGCACCTTATTATTATTATTTTATTATATATATATATTTCTATTATTATTAATACTATAGTTTCTATGTGTGTCCTCGATTCCATGTGTGTTCTCTATTCGTATGCATTACTTATTTTTATGTGTGTCCCATTGATTCTATGTGTCTTGTTGTTTATATGTGTCCTCCAGATCCTATGTGTCCTCTTGGTCCTATGTGTCCTCTTGGTCCTATGTGTCCTCTTGGTCCTATGTGTCCTCTTGGTCCTATGTGTCCTCTTGGTCCTAAGTGTCCTCTTGGTCCTCAGTGTCCTCTTGGTCCTATGTGTCCTCTTGGTCCTCTTGGTCCTATGTGTCCTCTTGGTCCTATGTATCCTCTTGGTCCTATGTGTCCTCTTGGTCCTATGTGTCCTCTTGGTCCTATGTGTCCTCTTGGTCCTATGTGTCCTCTTGGTCCTATGTGTCATCATGGTCCTATGTGTCCTATTAGTCCTATGTGTCTTAGTCCTAGGCTATATATTTCTTTAACATAATTATTATTCTCCATATTTCATTATTTTGGTGTATCAAATTATAGAGGCGCGATAGAAAACGGTCAGCCTCTATAGCTATATATCTCTTTCTGTCAATTTCATGTTTATTTATTTCAGTTTTATTATTTAGATTCATCAAACTATAGAGGTGCGATAGAAAACGGTCAACCTCTACAGCTATAAATCTATTTCTAAAATTTTTCCTGAAATTTCCTTTTTATATATTTCATTTTGATTCTTCTAACTATAGAGGCGCGATAGAAAACGGTCAACCTCTATAGCTATTAATCTTTTTCTTTAAATTTCATTTTTTTTTTATATTTCAATTCATTATTTTGATTCTTCAAACTATTGAGGTGCGATAGAAAACGGTCAACCTCTATAGCTATATATCTATTTCTTTAAATTTTCAATATTTCTTTAATATTATTCTATTTTTCATTTCGAAGCTACTTATGTTCACACATCTATTTTCAATTTATTTTATTTTATAATGTTTCAAATTTCCTGTTGACTCTTCAAACTATAGATGTATTATAAATCAGTTACGGCATTTATTAACAATGGGTATCAATGCAGGTGTTACATCGTATGCTCTATTAATTGAATTTTGATGATGCAGTGTATAGAATGATTCTAATCTTCTACGGTGCCAAACATATTGATTTTGATGTAAAACTTTGGCGTCTGTAAAATTGAAGGTGTGTCCACTGTCCAGTGTCTCGTGAGTGTTGGTAAACCAAACTATTTTTTTTCCTATTCTAACATCTTTTATATGTTCATCAATTCTTGTGTGTAAGTTTCTTCCTGTTTCTCCTATATATTCACTAGTGCATTCATTACAATCTATTTTATACACTACATTGCATTTATCTATACCTTTTACTATATCCTTTGGTTTTACTAGGAAATTCTTGACAGTGTTCGTTGATTTATTACCTAAATATAAGTTGAAGGGGCCTAATATTCACTGTAATATTTCTCTTGTCCCTGAAACGTATGGTGCAGCTATGAATTTTCTATCTATGACATCAATCGTGTTAGTGTCATTTCTATTATTATTTATTGTACGGAATTTGTGAATTTCGTTATTTATCATTTTCTTCGTGTATCCATTGTTAGTTAATTGTTCTTTAATTAGTATCATTTCTTCTTCTAGATATTCTTCACTACAAACTTTGAAAGCTCTACTTACCAGTGATCTAATCGTGCTTCTCTTGTGCGAAATATGACAGGAGCTATTGTAATTTAAAAGTCTACCAGTATTACTAGGTTTCCTATAAATTTTGAATTTCAAAGTACCATCTTGGTGTCTTATTACTTTTAGATCTAAATATGGTAAAGTTTGATTTGTTTCGCTTTCCAGAGTGAATTGTATATTCGGGTTTACATCATTAATAAAATTTAGTAATTGATCTTGACTATTTTCAGGGATAATTGCTATCACGTCATCTACATAACGCTTCCATAAGTTTATTATATAAGAAGAATTATCCAAAATGTTTTTTTCTATTTTCTGCATTACTATTTCTGCGATTACTACCGAAATTGGTGATCCCATTGGTGTACCTATTATTTGTTTGTACAGCTTCTCATCATAATGGAAAAATGTAGATTCCAAACAAATTTTGATTAACTTTAGTATGTCTTCTTGTTCTAAAGACGTATTGAGGGAAGTGTAATCTGTTTCTAAAGCTTCTCTTACCGCTTCTATGGCAAAATCTATGGGGATACTCGTGAAAAGTGCTTTTACATCAAACGAGACAAGCATGTAATTTGGTGGTACTGTTAAATCTTTCAGAATGTCTCTAATTTGATAACTGTTCTTAAGTTTTTGTGGCGCTAGATCTGTTAAGGGC
>CANNZV010003178.1:101201-126126 GCA_947561585.1 Caprella mutica | reverse complement strand
CAAAGGACTTTAAAGAAGAAAAGAACGGGAAAGGATATTTTATAGAAAAAGATAGCTATAAAGGAATAAACAGTAGTTTTTAAAGACTAAATCAAGAAATTTAAATTCAATTGTAAAAGAGAATAAAGATTTAGAGAAATGAAGGTTTATAACAATGGAGAATCTAGCACTAACATTAGAAACTAAATTGGTAGGTACATAGATAATATGGAAACAAAATAGGATTTGGCTTAATTAATAAAATTAATTAATAAAAACACTGCACAAAAGGACAAAAGGTGTCTTACCTAAATTTGGGGAACACTAACGAATAGGCACAGTTTTTAAGGTGTTACACACTTGACAGTTAGTTTAAAACTGCCTGAAAAGCTGTATAATTTAAATATTGACAATTGGTAACTAGATGGCGCTATAGAAAATGCGAGATATATCAAAATAATTACAACACTTGAACGGATTTAATCGAAATCGATTACAGTCTCCATAGAAATTTAGTCTCTATAATATCTAGAAACTTTAATGTCGTGAAGATGTTTGAAATTATGATAAGAATGTGATTACAACCAATATAATTGAACCAAATGGGTAGTTAGTATTTTATGTTATGTTGACAGAGTTATCGCTAAAAATGTAATGGCTAGGTAAATTAATATTTTCAATATCGAACTTTTATACTTTTATAACAAATGAGAAGGATGGAACACAGATGGAACACAGCCGACGTCCAGTCAATTTGCCGGAATCCAGTGATATTCAAAAAATGAAGTCTTTCATTGAAGATGGACTGAAATCATTCATAGAGGAAGAAACATTGTCATTTGAAGATTTTCCTCAAATTAGACGCCTTGTCATAACTAAATTAATTTTGATGAATGGAAGGAGAGCTAACGATATATCTGGTATGAAATTAACAGATCTCTCACAGGCACTCAATGGAGAATGGATAATAAATGAAGATTGTGAAGATGTAGTGATGAAGGAGTATTGCATTGCATACTTAGCTGGCAAAAATCCAATAAAAAAAATAGACGTAATAATTCCAAAATCACTCTCTCTGCTATTAAATTACCTCACTGATGACACTATTAGAAGAAATGCAAAAATATCTAAAAATATTTCGTATGTGTTCCCTAGCATTAAGTCCAACACATACTGTAGTGGTTATCACGATTTCAGGGTGATTAGTTGCAAAAGTGGTGTAGAAATAACCTCAACTCAAGTGAGACATTATCTCTCAACTATGAGGGCTAAAATTCATGACGGTAACGGAGATCTGTTCTATGATCATATGGGCCATTCCGCTGATATAAATAAAAATGTATATCAAGCTCCTAGAGCACAGGCAACTCTATCTTCCGTTGGAAAATTTTTACATGACACCTATGCATCAGAAATTTTTGGTAAGTTGGTAATATTTTTGTTTCTCTTGAATTTTTGCTTTTTTACTTTCAAATTTGATCATTTATTGATAAAAATGTACACCTTATTCGCTATAATTATTCATCTCGAAATTGTATGCAATGTTTTCTTATTATCATTCTCTTCTCTTTTTCCAGATGAAAGATCAAAGACTCCAAATCAGGTAAATGCTGAGATTATATCTACCCCTGGAAAAATAATAACAATAACAACCCCTGTTATTGCGACGGGGTTCATTGGTAAGTAAATCGTCTGAGATATGTCATAGATTGAAGATTAGTGAGAATTAAGTTCCAAATTAAATAAAATGAAATCTTGGAATAAATAAAGATGTCAATTGATGATTTATTGCTAGAAAGCGAAAGACTTATTTAGATGTACAATTTTCGAAATTCCCGTGAAGAATTTGATTTGCATTGCATATTCTGCTGGTAGATATTTGAAAAATATTTTGATGTACTAATTCCACTTGACATGATTTTCCTAACTTTTCTATCAATGTTGTTTTCTGAAGAAAATTCT
Source organism: Caprella mutica (assembly GCA_947561585.1). NCBI lineage: Eukaryota > Metazoa > Arthropoda > Malacostraca > Amphipoda > Caprellidae > Caprella > Caprella mutica. The sequence goes on along the minus strand of CANNZV010003178.1, from coordinate 124,185 downwards.
TCCGAGGAACTTGAGGAAAGGAATCATAATCAGAAGAAAAGAATAGACAGTTTACGGGCTCGAAAGTCAAGTACGTATATATTAGGTCTTATTATGAAATAATTTCCTCATAAAGTGAAGACATAGCTATGTCTTCATTTAAATAAAAATGATTCAATGAATCTATGTAAACAGCAACGACTTTTATCATATATTGATACTTATGAGTGAAATTCATTTTCACAAACAATCTGCAATAAAATCAATATATGTGGTAAATTTTTCAAAGCATGTTATAGTTTTGTGATTTTCTGATCCCTGAATGATAAATGTTGTTAATATTCTCCAAATTAACTGAGAGCCATTGATTTTTCTCTTACAGTGCGTTTTGATTCTCACTCATCTGACAAGTCGGACATCTCATCGGACAATGACTCGCACACTGATCCATTGTTTCAGCCAATAGTTGAAACAGCATTGGATTCTTCTGATTATGAAGAGGATATGAAAAGTGAGAATTAATTTGCAATGGTCAACTAGTATATACTTTCTTTCTAACCGCTCAGTCTTATCTAGTACCTTTATCATTGTCATGTTTCCTACTTTTCTTGTAGCTACACTGAGAGAAACACAGGCATCAAATTGACTCAAAATTTGAGTATTCAATTGTCCTCTAAACTGACTCGTCCTTGGGAGTCAATGTGACTCTTTCCAATATTTTTGATTCACTAACAAGAGTAATCTACTCCTAATTAAAAGACAGATACACTCAGTTTGGACAATTAACTCAATTATACGAATTGATCAAGAAGAAAACTCCTATCTTGTGTTTACTTTGACTCAACTAATAAGTCAGCCTGACCTGTTATTTTTATCTGAACTGAAAATTTGATAGTTGATTATCCCTATTTGATTATCCCTATAAATTTATTGGGATAACACTATTTTATTATTTAGTATGATTGACCAGAATTTTTTCTACTATCATTGTAGAACTTGAGATATTACAAAAGATTAAGTAACATTTTGAAATACAAAAAATAATTATGTAGATTTTATATGTAATAAAGGTATGAATAAAGTAATTGGTTATCAATTGGTTAAGTAAATATTCATTATTAAAATTCACTATAGTTACAGTAATTTTGCTAGTCTGCCCTACAACGAATATATGTTACTAGTGTCTCATACACAAATTGGCACATATTTTTCGCAACAAAATCTGATGAAATGTAAAATATTGCCTCACAGTCTAAATTTAGCAGTATTAATACACATTTATTCACATTATTCATAGAAATTAATATCAGTTCTGTAAGTAATTTAACTCCTTACTGGTTGTGGAGATATAGTTATTTTGGCTGCCATTCCTTATTTTAATTCCCTCACAAATTTTTCTTAGACACAAGAAGCACTAATTTGTTGTTCTTTTTATTACAGAAAGGAAAAGAAGCAGTTTTGAAAAGGAGCAGCCAATGAGATCCGTTAACCGAAAACTTGATTATATTCCAGAGGTACCTAGCTAGAAAATATATGTAATTGAATATGTAATTTAATTCAATCAAAATATATGTAATTAGTTTATTATTTTATGTTGAATCTATTTTAAACAACTTTATCTATTTCAGATTCACGGAGAGTTCTCCAATATGAGAAGAAACGTGAATCTTCCGACACCGAAAAATTCCAGAGGTATGTAATTATATTTTTAATTTCTTCTATATCTATATATTGCATGCTTCCTCGAGCCCGAAGCTGTCGATTTACTATCCCTAACAATGTCTCTAGTATTGTTAGTTATTTAAAACTTTCAACTTGAAAAACACTTATTTAGGTTAAAAATTAGAATAAGATCTTGATAATTCAATTATGTATTATCAAGAAAAAGAGTCTCCATATGATGCTAGTTTCGCAAATCACAGTTTTTTAATTCTTATAAATTTATCATCCTGTACCCAGACCAATGATAAGTATTTACAAACATAAGAATTAGTAAAGTTTATTTTTATGAAATGTCAAATTAGAAAACTGTCAAAATGTCATCACAGATACACTTTTCTTTGACCGTGTACCTATTACTTTATTATTAATCGTTCAAAGCTCTATATCGTAAATCTATACTTTTTAGGTGTTATTATCAGCAGTGAGAGAAAACAATCTCAATTATCAGTACTGCTGTCGGTAAATGAGATACTTTGATATAATATTTTTAATTAGAGAGCATCAAATTCGATCATTTTCGTTTAAATAGAAAAAGAATCAAATTGTCATCATTAATTGGAAGAACTTCATGTACTTAAATAAAATCTTTCCTTTTCAGATTCCTCGGTTGTTTTTAATTTCTATTGATTAACAACGTATTTACCTGTCATTTTCTGTATAAACTTATCCTCCTAATATTAATAATCTTCATGATACTTTTTTGATGAAGTAAATTTCTAATTTTCAACATATTTTTGCAGGCAGGCGACTCGTAAGATGGTGCAAAGCTGATACTATTAAAATATCTAATTATGTCAGTGTATTAGGTAGATACCCGAGTGAGTATTGCCTTATTCTTATAGTCTCTTGCTATTTAGATATATATTTTTCCATTCTAACTTCGCTACTTTCTTATGATATTAATAATTCCAGAGAAAGAAGAATTGGAGAGTTTCCTCAAGCTGTATTCTTTAGAAACGTTTATCGGATTTGATCATCATAAGAAGCTCGTATATTTAAGAGCAAAAATGAATAATGAGTGGAATATAAGCAAGAACAAGAAGAGAGGAAGGAAATAAAATCTCATGGCGATTACTCATTTACTTATATAATTTCTAGTTTTTTTATTGTTTTGTGTTTTCTTATTTAAGGAAGATGGCATAGCGTATAGAGTTGAGCTACAGGGAATATTTTCTAATAAATTGCATGTTATATTTCAAACCGCTTCTCATTTTACCTATACTTTCAGTCTATTTGCACAGTGAATTTATTTAATTTTGATCAGTTAGTTTTTTATCCAAAACAGTCATTAAAGCATATATGATATTTACTCAAATGTAATAAAAACTACACTTCAATGTACCGATTAAGAATAATCTACATAACAAATTAATTTTCAACATCTCGAAGGAACTTTGGAATTACCCAAGACTTAGGGAGCTGTTTGATAACTTAGAATTTACCATACATACCAAAGTTTTACAATTGAATCACTTAAATAATAACTACTAAAAATACCCTCCATGCTCAGAAAAGAACTGACCGAAAATAACCAGCAAATCTAGTTTTCAATTCAAAAGATATTCCCTTAAGGGAATATCTTTTAGAACAAATAACCCCTATAGCTCCCCACCTTTCAGTTTTCAATTCAATCACATTAATAATTATTAACTATAAAAATACCTACCGTGCTTGGAAATTTAGAATTATTTGATAGCAGAGGATGTACCTAGCAAGATTAATTTATCAATTCTCTGACTTAAAGGGGTGGTAAACTTTATAAAAAATATCATTCTCTGAACTTAAAGCATTTACTGGGAGGGCGCCATTATATGTAACGTTAATCCCAGGTATCTTATTTCAAATAGAATATTAAAATCTTAAAAATGTTCAGAAAAAATTAAGTTTCTAAATTTGTTGAGAAAGTATGCCAAATCATAAGTGCAAACGTTTCTGGCAACTGAATATTTACAGTGGGACAGTGTAGATGCGCAGCTGTTTTGCGATACAGGCATCCCCCGCTTTAGTTACCAAATCACGACTCAGTTTACAGGGTCGTGCAGCTAAATTGGAACTAACATAACTTTTTTTTAAATTCGCTATTTTCAAAGGCAAATAATGATTAAATGTAATTTTTACTTTTATTTATTTGTTTGTTATTGTCTACAGAGCAATATCATTCTATGTGACTACCCTTTGCGTCAATAATTTGGGAGATTCTCGAGCGAAACTGTGAACAACTCCTTTTTACATCCTTGGGGTCAAGATTACGAAATGACCGACGAATGGCGGCCTTCAGAGAGTTGACACTTGGATGTGAAGTTACGTTAGACTCTCCCTCAATGACGCCAAACAGCCAATAGTCACAAACATTCAGATCTGGGGAGCTGCTGGGCCAAATATCCTTCGGGACCATCAAAGGAAGATTCTCTTTCAGGAAATCCTGAACTTTCTTTGCTCCATGCGCGGGCGCAGAGTCTTGAACGAGCATCACTTTGAATGGGTCGTAGCTCCTACGTATCCACGGCATCAAAACATCTTTCGGAATTTTCAAGTTCTCCGCTGTGTTGATTTTAACTCCCGCTTCGATAAAATGAGAAGACATCACCTTACCATCACTTGCGACGGCTGCAAAAACCATCACAGAAGCGGGATTTTTGCTCTGCATCACAGGAGGAACTTCTGAACGATCGGAGGCAACTATTCGAGTGTTCTGGCGATTTGCAACCTCATCAACAACGAACTTTTACTCGTCAACAAAAACGCAGACATGTCCTCCTTTGTGTTTCAGATGGTTCAGAAGCTTTGGGCACCTTTAGGAGGTTACAGACTCTCCTTACGTATGGAGAGTTCATAAGAAGGTCTTCCTTGACTGCTCTGCTGATGGTGCTACAACTCACGCTGCGCTTTTGTGCCAGTTTTGACATCGGTTGGCTTGGGTGTGACTTCAACGTCCTTTTCAGCCCAGCAAGGAATTGTAGTGGGAAAATCTAAGCGTTGAATTTTTATCATCTATAGCAAAAATTTGGGAAAGCTCGGGTCAACAGTACTCACTCTCAACTCCCACTAAATTAACTAGTTTAAGCGTGAGTACCGCCCGGCAGATATAAAACCTATATCTTTAGTGACCAACCATTGGACCATTGAAACGAAAAAATGAGATATAAATAGTTTTATTTGACACCCTACCTAATTAACCAATAAGCTAAAAACATAAAATAACTCTGTATCCTATAGTTCCGGCCGGGAATTAATAAATCCTAATTAAATACAAAAAATATCAGACACTATACAAATACTATCAGTTACTAAAAGCATAAACTTTATTTAAACACAAGATAACCGTTAAAAATCAATAGGACTATAATAATAGTCACTGCTAGCTCATGGTAAGGGATACTTTTTCAGTAGAATTTTCGCATCCTAAGAGTGTAGCTTAGATACCGTAGAAAACAAGTCCTCTTCAAATAGGTACCAGATATTTTCAGACTGTATGAGGCAGGGGTATTCAGTTAGGGTTGTTCAGGCGATTATACAGTTTCCACTCCTGTCACAACCGTGAATCAGTTACCTTGCACTGCTGTTGGATACCGTATACTAATACTTAACTAAAGCAATATACACTGGTAAGTCCTGGCGCATCTCATACAGTTAATCTCTCGTGAAATGCATGGACATATGCGATACCTAGTATGCAAGTCAACTCGTGAAGATAAACTCGCTAGGGTAAGTGCTGGCTTACTGTTTTGACCACGAGTTCCGATTGGAGAGCTATCAAGCACTATCCTTTGACACTAGGGGGAACAATGAATGATAGAGCAAACGTATGACAAGAGATACGGGAATATATTGGTTTACGAATAGACTTCAGATATGATTTCGATTGAAGATAAGACGAGATAACAGCCCCACTGCTTCACCTGAGGGAAGATAAAAATCAGGGTGAAAGCAGCTAATTACGGTACAGAAAATTTAAAGTAGCAATTACCACATTTTACCATTTCCCATATAATAGACCCCATGTATCCACTAGCTAACAATGAAAATGGCACCGATTAAAAATTGCTAAAAAATACTTACAATGACCAGTTAATGCTCTACGAATAGCTGTTAATTGGCTGCGTGGAACGAAGCCTTTTTATATTCCAGGGCTATATAGGATAAACCATCCGCATTAACCGACAATAAATGGGAATTTTAAATACTTATTGTGAATTCTGGAACCTTTGAAACTAAACATTAAAAGATGGAAGATAAAAAATATTAAAACCTAGTACCCAGCAGGATAGGTCATACAGAACAAAGGTACAAGACTTCAAGAGGGGAAGACGACGAGAAAAATAGACAAAAGCAATTTATATACACTCTAGCAGAGAGAAACATAGCAAGTGCGAATGCAGTAAAAACAATTGACAATCCCGACCAAAACATATAATCAATCATGAACTAGTACAGTTACACTTCAAAGTTATAGCTAATCACGGCCCACAAGTTTGATAAACAAACTAGAGCTTACCAATCTTTTTACCTACTCTCAAAAACTAAATGAAAAATACTAACTAAATACAATTCACCATCATCGAGACTCCCTATCACAAAAACGTGGCCCTGGCAATCTCAATCTATCTAACACCTAATTTAAACACACATCATGAACGAGAGCTGACCATAAACTGAAGAATTAGGTGCGAATCTCCTCTAGATTTCGACAGCCCTTAGCAGGTGAACAATCTTCTAAAAGGTAATAATTAAAATATTGGAAATCAGGGATTAGTGTGCACCACACATAAAAAAATAAAGAGAACCTTTATTAAAGAAATAACCACTTCAGAATGTTTTGGTTCTCTTTCGATCACTGCGAGGACTGTGTCGACTTCTCTGAACCTTACTCTCGGCATCAAAAGCAGCAACAACTCGATAAACAGTCGATTTCGCATAGCCTGTGCTCTTAATAATGTGTGAAACAAAGTTCCCGGCGCATCTCATTTCACATATGGTCGTTCTTCGCGCTAATTCCGCCATATTTTAGTGAAATATGCTAGATCTTAATCTGAAATATTATAGAAAAGGTCTTAAAGATTGTCTGTAAAAAAGAATTTAGTCATAAGTTAGAAATTACGGAAGATATGTGCTGTTAAAGTTAGTCCCAATTTAGCTGCACGACCCTGTAGTTACCAAACGGTAACTAAAGCGAATAAAAATAACAAGAAATTTATAATTGTCACTCCTTGATTATATGTCTCATTTTCTATGAGTTATAGAAAGAAAATTTGTTTTAGAGTTAGAGAACTATATAAGCCTCTTATCAAACAGTAATTGTGATTGTGATGGAAGTTTAAATTAGTGAAATTAAAGGTTTCAAAAATTTTCACTCAGTATAGGTGAGTAATTGATAGATACTTAGATTTCTATAATTATTGTGTTACATTGAAGAAACAGCAATATTTTTGGAGGAAGGGTACCTACTTAGTTTCAAGTTATTGATACGTTCTACATTTTCTGTCACGTCCGAAAAGAAAATACAATAATGATAATTATTATTAAACTTCTATTCAAATTGGTATCATGAATGCCAATTGAGATAAAATTTAAATAATGATTATTGACTTTTATTGTATAAAGATTTTTACGTGTTCGAAAATATGGAATCCAGTGATAACACGGAACTTACCCCAAAATAGGACATTTTAAATTTCTGAACCAATTGCTTCTAATAACCTCATCTGGATTATAATTTTGATGTTTTCTTTAGTTACCGTGAAATAATCACAAAAATTGTCTCGGTTTTCTATGTTTACGAACATAGATTATTTGTGATTATTTTATTTCGAAACATGACTCAAAATAAGGACCACTTTTATTAAAGTGAGTTGTACTTAAAGCGAGGTTTGGCTGTAATTCAATTTTATCTTTTTAGATAGATTTAAAAAAAAATCTAACATCACTACCATCCATTATTAATATCACACTATCGATTTATCGACACGAGAAAGAAAGTTTGTCCAAAGGTTCACCACCCCTTAAAATGATACTTATTGAATCTACTTACCATGCTCAAAGAGGTAAAAATGGTCGATAACTCATAATTGACCCAACAAAGCTTTTTATCAATTCAACGACTAATAAAATCTACCAACAATGCACGAAGATGTAGAACTGTCCGATAACTCAAAAATTTTCCACAGACTGAATCAATCACCTGTATAGTAACTATAAATTACCAACAATGCTCTTAATTGTGAAATTGTATCTTTACGAAAATGTAAAACTGTAAGATAGGTAACTATGAGCCTAACCTATTACGAATTATAAAGACTAGGCACTGAAAAATAAAATCATGAAAAAAGGTAAAGAAAATGATGAAATTATTTTAGTTAGAGTCTAAAATTAATTTATTTACCTAAATGATCAAATAGATACTCTTCTCTTATGTAAATGTGATCGAATCATTTAATTGAAAATAAAAATAATAAATTTCAAAAAATTTCCAGTAGCGCCATCTATTGTTTGCATATTCCAACTTATGCATCCACATAAAAGGTCATCTATATATATACGAAAATTATCTTGAGACACAAAATTATCTCCTTCATTTCGAAACTGATTAAAAAATGATTTCGTACAGTAATTTAATGGACAAAATTGCACCTGAATATATCACAATGAACAACATCTGATCCCAAAATTTTATACAATTAAAGATTTAAAATATGTCATTAAGTGGCATGCCCCTTAACGGCATATTATCCACCTAAAGTACAATTTGGGTCCAGTTATTAGATCATCTACACATATTATATATACATTTGTGATGTTCCAAATTGCATCCTTTGTAATATTAGCTCAACACCCGACCGACCAGCATATCGAGACTAAACTTTTAAAAGGTAAGTGGATATTGTTTTAGCGACATCAATATGCCGTTACTTCTATTTATTCTTTCTATATCAGAATATTTGTCCAGTTACTGCAACTTATGCAGGAAAGAACATTTAGATTTAAGAGATCATTATGAGGCAGACAGCTTGATCAACTGAAGTGAAGAACATCAATTGTGATAGAAGTCAATGGATATTTTTTGCATACACTAGAAGTAATTAGTTAATTATAAGTTATGGATGAATAATTCTTCGAGAAGAAGAGTGATAAACTGCTGCTTTCGAAAATATTGTGTTCAAAGTTGGAGCAGAGAAGAGAAAACGTGTCTATGAGAGGAAGTGAAAAGCTTTAAGATGAACAAGTACTAAAGGAAAGAAGTGACTGATGATTGGTTTATTGGTTTAAGGGTGAACCTTTCGAAATGAGTTGATGATAGCGGCGAAAAAATTCTGTCAAATACATATGGAGAATCTAATACGATTAGTTGAGAAGAAGTTATAACTGAATAAATTGGATAATTATATTGGTGGGATATAGTTTTTGTGTGGGTGAATACTGGTGAAGAAAAAAAAGAACGCGAGTTGATAGAAAAGTGAGAGTTGAAACTTCTTCAAAAGAAGCTCACGAATGAAGTAATTGTGCATCGGTAATGACGCAATGATTTGATTTGATAAGGTATCTAGATTATACATGTGAAAACAAGGGTAAATTGTGTAAATGCCAGATCTCTGTGTATTTTAATGTTTAAGCTAAATTAAACCAGGGTTCTATCAAAGTGAGGATTATACAAAGTTTATTACCTAAATCTATTCACAGATCCGTCTTATGAGACGGATCTCTCCCAGTCTCTAGCGAAGACCCAGTCCATAATATATGCTTACAACTCAAGGGATTACACTCTACTCAGTACTCATTCGAGTGAGGCTATCACACGCAATTTATGTAACTAAACTACAGGGTAATCTCATTAATTCCTGACATAGCTCCCCCCTTCAGTTTGTCTTTCAAATAAAGTTGATCGTGCTTTTGCATTGCTTAGGAGAAGATGGTGAACAATGGGACAAAAAAAATGGATATTTCATTCTATATAAGTAAAATATGAAAAAGGATAACATTTATGTAGTATTGAATGAAACTAACTAGAATACCATCCCATTTTCCGTTTACTAGAAATAATTTTTTTTGTCCCATTGCTTACCAGCGCTGGTGAACAATGGGACAGTTCATTTAACTATTATATTTCAAGTTCGAATCATCTCTTTATGTTGTCTTCTACTTAGTTGGTTCAATGATTATAATAGATACTGGAGATTTTGAAGATCAATTATTTGGACAATGAGATTTTGAAAACCATTATTTAGTGTCTGTAGACTTTAATCTTTTACCGGGCAAGTGATCATATATGATCACTTAAATTATCACTATTGAAAACATCACAGCACTCAGTATATGTTGTTCACAAGTCGGACACACACATCTAACCAATAAAAGTATTCAGGGATACTTCACAATTCGTTTTAAATGACACAGGGATCGAATGGGGTGGACTTGAATTTACACTGGCAACCGCACATCAAAATTGGTAGTGTAGCGTGTATTTTCTCTGATTCACTTAATGTGTAGGAGCTCCAAAATGAATGTGAGTGTTTTTCTCCCTGTGAAATATCTTTTATCATATCCCATACCACAAATATTAGTAACTATACCTATGAGATATCTATAGTTATTGAAAAACTGCCATTGAAAAATTGAGTTGATCATATATGATCACTTGACCGATTCATCGTATGTGATAAGTGATCATATATGATCACTTGGGTCGAATAGTGATGACTTTATTTTTTTTTATTTTTTTATTTTATATAATAATAGCATAAAATGTTGAATAATATACTTGGTTAAATGCAAAAACTATGATGAAAGTATCATAGCATATTTCTCGTAATGAACACTACTTAAAAGATCAAGAAAATTTGTTTATATAATCAAATAATCACACAGTTTAGGGTTGAGTCATGAATTAGATCAACTTTTAACCCTACTATGTCTTATAATTGATATACAATCATTAATATCAATTTCTCCATCATCATTAAGTCGCATGAAGCAAGTAAAAGCGAAATCTGTGTGAGGTGACTGGGGGAAGTAAGAGAGGATAGCTTTCGATGTGTTGTGAAGAGAGAAAAAGGGGTTAGTCGTGCATATTGTGCTGCAAATAAAAAACAAGGAGGTGTATTAAGGGTGGAGAGTCACAAAGCATGCACTAGCCTGATAATTTTTCAAAGTAGCGAAAGATGGAGAGTGGAGAACAAGAAGTACCAATATTGCCGACGGAATCTCACTAGAGAAGGAAGACCGCTGTACTGCCATAAGGCAGCAAATTCAATCACCAGAAAGCGCAGGGTAGAGGAGGAAGGAGAGAAAACTGGAAGTGAAGGAGCTGTGATGAGGAAGTAGACCAAGGAGAGAAGCAGATGAAGGAGTAATGGAAGGAAGAACGGAGAGAGGGGCATTTGGAATGGTTTTCCGCGGTCACTCTCTAGCAAGGAAGATGAGCTTAGAGTGCTGATGGTGGATAAGTTTGAGGTGGTAATGGTTTTCAAGACGAAGCTGGAAGAGAGAGACAGAATATCAATGATGAAAGGGTATGGAGAAGTGAGGAAAGTAACACAGTAACACAACAAGCAGGAAGAGAGAGAAGGGACTAGTTAGCATCTATGTACCACCTAGAGGGGAGAAGAAGGGGATAGATAAGAGTACTGTGAAGAGTTCAACATGAACCACCTGCTTTGCAAAACGCATGTTTACGAGGACGCGATTGGCTGGTGGAGTGAATGATGCTTAACGTGAGAAGAGTGGCAAGTAACCCATATTTTGAGAAGTTGAAAACAAGAAGGACATGGCATTGCTCTGAACATGACAGTGGTCATGTCATCATGATAGTTGAAAGGAGTATGAATAAAAGTAATAAATCACCTGGCCATCATAGTGAGATGGAAGATGAAGAAAAAAGTGACACTTAAGAAACTGATGAAGAGGTTTGGGAACAGATTGGGGGTAATACAGAGAAGAGACATTGAAGCTATATAAGAGGTGGCGAAGGTGAAGTACAGAGAGATAGTGAAGAGCATTAGGATGAATGAGAGTGGAGATAAAGAGAGAAAGGAAAAGGCTTTGGATAAAGATATGATAGAACAGAGAGAGATAGAAAAATAAGTGAAAGAGGGTGATTGGAGTGAAAAAATAACGCGCATTCAAACCTTGCCTGTTCAATCTGCAATGTACATTTGTGTTTGAATGTGTATTAAATTGTGTATTAAATTGCTCCAATTGTTTGTGTATTAAATTGCTTCTATAACTATCACGAGTTTCACTAAAAAAAATTGAATACACAACACTATCATTTTTCTGTTCTTGACATGAGAGTGACTAATTTAGAATGTCTAAACTGTCTACTAATGCAGTGAGATGACACATGTACTGGATTTTTTAAATAAATTGTTATTTTTTAATCATTTACAATTTTTTTTCATTATTGTTTCAATTTATATGGAGAATTATTTTTTAGTATAGTCATATTTTGTTTTTGAATTTTTGCACTAAATAAAAGGATATGTATCTAACTTACTATATTTTTTTCATTATAATCAATTTTTCGAAGTTCACTATCTGGCCAAGTGATCATATATGATTACAAGTCTTGTCCTTTTAGGGGAACCGGGCGGTATGCGCCATATAGATCACTTCAATTTATCAAATTTCCATGAAAAATACACAAAAAAAAGGAAAAATGCGCACGAATAAAATTGTCTTAGAAATAGATTTTGTATAGGTATTAGTAATCGAAAATTCAAATTAAACTTCATTTCTTCATTGGGTCGGTAAAGGGCTAGAGACATCAGATGCACTTTTATTCATACTTTTAAATTATTTGTTAGATAGTAAGGCCCAGTTTCATTAATTATATAAAATAATTTAATTAATTAGGTAAAAATTATTTCATTAGTTATGTAAATAGTCCGCACCATTACTCTGTTCAATTTAAAGTTTTCTTCTCAATAAATACATATTCCATTATCCAGCAACAGTTTTCTAAAAAAGATTCTATCAATAACTCAAAAGTATAATAGTTTGTATTATAATACTATATAGCTCTCTCCATAGTAGATTAAATTTACCCAACCTGATAAAATTAATATCAATTTTTACAAAATAACATTGTAGCATTATACGAAGAAAGGGACTATCCCAAATTTTCTCCTATATTAACATGTATTTAGCTGGAACATAAGGCAAAATAGAGTGTTTTTAGGAGAGTATTTTACCAGTCCCTATAGTCTGGCAGAGCAGCACAATAAATGACACAGCTCGCTAATCAGGTACATTCTAATGTACTTAATTCCACAGTTTCAAGTAAAGCGTAGGATATACTTGTAACACAGGAGGATATTACATAGTTCTTGCTATGTGCAATTGAACAGCTCAAAATTATTATCGTAAACTTGCCTGACAAATGGCAATAAAGGCAATGTTTTATTATTTAGGAATGAGTGGAAATTCCAAATTGTTATCAGATTAGATAATATATGACAATGATTTCAGAGATGAGATGTAAGCTGAGATTGTGTTCTTTCGAAAATAAATATACCTACACAGTGTAATATCAGCTGATCAAGTAGTGGAATATTACTTTTAACTTTGTTCAGACTTCTGAATCTGGTAAACCTTTCTCCAAGAAATCCTCTTTTTGTCTCCTGTTCTCTGAATTTGCACACAAACTCTCATTCAGAGTCTCAGTCACTCAGTGTAAATTCAAATATTTAGAAATACATAGTTTGTGAAATTTGGAAGCTGCTTATAAAGAAAATTTGTGTTTTTTTTAATTGACGCAGGGTAAAATATTTTTAGTCAAATTTAGTTGTATTTTTTATTTCAAGAAATTAATTTTACTCATTTTTGAAAGATATATAACTAAAATTAGCATAGTAACACTGTGCATAGGAGTTAATTCAGAATTTAAAGGCAATTAATAGGCTTCAAGCCAATATAACTGACCTAGGTACTTTCAATTTCTCAAACATATTCTATTCTGAGTCGGTCACTAATTATTTTCATAGACTAATCAAACTAAGCCTAGATAGCTTTCCAACCTAAAATTAATCACTAAACTCTTAAGCTTAATTAGTATCCATAATAGGTACCACGTGCCTCATAAGTACCTGCGGCTAGTGACTATCATAGATACAAATAGAAATATTCATCTATGCTTACCATATGTAGCCTCGCTACTTTTTATGATCGAAAATGTGAAACCGATTGATAACTCAGAACTTACCCAAAAGTTAGGTAGTTGATAACATATTGAACTGTAAAGTAGGTGCTAACTACAAGGTAGCCACATAGAACGGTAATTAGCTAGTTAGTGAAGGAGAACTGAATAATAGATTTAAGTACGATGATAGATACATGGTACGGTCATATTTATTGCTTCACAATTGTTAATTACTGTGACTACAGGGTCTTTCACGGAAACTGTCAAATAATAAAAAGCTAATAGACCCACTTAATGTAGACCAAATTTTATATACTATGTGACGTTATAAAGGTTAGAAAATGCAATTGTGCCTCCCCCGATATACACATATTAGTATATTTATCAAAAATAAACTGCAAGTATTCCCAGGAGGTACATCATTTTTTCGAAGTTTGTTTATATTACTACTAATTCAAATTTCAATTAATTGACAATATTTTCACTGCATATTATTAATATAGTTCAAACATCATATAAGATTAAACTTCATATCTTCCCAAATTAAAAAGTTAGAGGCAAAATGAACCTGTGACACCCGAATGTGGGTGTGAGAACTACATATTAATGCAGTACTTAATTCACATCAATCCTAGGTAACCTAGTTTCAAAACACTCGTAAAAACTCAAATTAATAAATTATAATGTGCACTGCACTTCTTTAGGTAGGTATGCAACATTTTAATGTAATTTCGGTTCAGAATGTTTCACACTCTCTTTTTGATTTCTATTTAATTCCTATTTTCCAATGTTATTTGCTGCACCCAAACCTTAATTTTTGGCAAAAAATCCTGGGACTTCTGGCTCCATGCCTAAGGAGACATTTTTTCAGACTGGCAGATATAGGTAATCATTTTTTATTTGATGATAAATTTAATAGTTAGCTATTGTCTATTGATGTAATAGTAATACCATGTTTCAAAGTATGAACTAAGTTGCCAATATATTATAATATTGGCGACTTTTGAGGGACGAAATAAGTTGAAAAACTGTAATTGTTTTTGTCATTTGGTTATTATATTTTCCAATTGATATATTCAATCTTTTTCTATTTTCTGCCTGTGTTCATGTCCAAATTTGTGAAATATAATGATGAAAATCTCAAAATGGACATATCCTTGAAGCTACGTCTAGATTATGTGATTCTGCTTAATAGTTTTTGCCTATATTTTCATAATTTAGACTCTTGAAATTAATGATAGTTTTACTACTATAAAAATAAATTACAAATGACCACTGACACCAATGGACTATTTATTTCCAAGAAAAACAATTAAAATGAGATGTCAGTCAAATTTACAATCGAGTGCAACTAGTATTGGATGTAAAATTCAATTTTGTTGTCTAAAAAATATTTTCTCTTTAAATTCATTTTCACTATTTACAAGTTGTATTATTGATTATTAACATGCTATCCTGCAACATAAAAGAAACATCTAATATTTATTCATCAAAATACTATTACATGTTTGTTTCAAATTGTAGCAAGGTTATAGAATTTTGCAGTTCTATTTACCAGCTTGATAGATAGTTCATTTTTATCTGTAATGGTATGTGAAATTTATATAGTCTGGTTCAAATATTATTTTATAAGCTCTTCTATTTATTTTTAAGAAGATGCAGTTGATTAAGATTTTGGAGAGCCTGATTCTCAACTTATCAGTACTTCATGCTTCCAATATCTTTTTATTGAATCATTTCAGATTCCATTAACTTTCACTCTATATGTTTGACTTTTGTTTCTTGAACAGGATCCTGGCCCGTCATCTTATCCAAGGTCATCACTTTCTACAACCATTTCATCTTCTAATTTCATCTCCGGAAGAATTTCCCTTCAATGATAGCGAGATTCAGACGGAAGAAATATCTGTTATTGAAGTCTCCAATAGTGATGCAAGTGATTTACATCAAAATTGGAATTAATTTGTAGCTAGTTTCAAATTTGTTTTTAGTCAATCCATTTGCTCACAGTCTTAAAATAATATATGCTTAACTATTATTTATATTTATATTTACAGGTTAATGCTACTATAGATTAGATTGGAATTTCTTGCATGAGAAAATTGTTTCAAAGGAAGGCCAACACTACTCCAGTGTAGATTGAAAGGAGACTCAGGTCTGTAATGAGACATAGGTCTATTCCTCGAAGGAAAATTAATCCCACTAAATCTAGAAAAACTAGATTGTTCAGAAGGTTGAACGTCGATGATTTTTGTGCCTCTTATGGAAAAGTATTGGGCTCCCACATAACAGAACTCTGTAAGATGAAATTGATGAGACTAAGAGGGGAGAGCAAAGGGATGAGATATTCATCAACTCAAAAAGGATTGGCTTCTAATTTACTAGTTGGTACAAGTAACCATGGTTACAAATTCCTGAGGAGTATTTTACCTTTACCAGCTGCAAAGACCATTCAGAAATCACTTCGCAAACTGAAATCCAAGCCTGGTATTTCTGACATCAGTGCCCATAATGTTCAGGTATAGTAAATTACTAAAATATATTTACAATGAGCTAGGATTTATATTTATATGTAGAACTTAATATGGTATTATTTGATGTATTTATATTAATTATCAATATATGATTTGATAACAATTAATTTCTATTTCAGGTCAAAGTCAATTTCATTATTTGTTAAGATATAATTTGTCTTGCATATACAATTTTTCAAATTACTTTAAAATAATTTTGTATTATCGAGTAGTTCTGGTTTAGTATTAAAGTAGAAAAACGATATAAATATATTCTCCTTACTATTATTCTATTTTGTAATTTGATCGTTTGATACACTATTCTGTTAAAGTAAAATTTTAGAAATTTTTAATATCCCATTTACGAAAATTTGTCTACGAAACGTCTGCCAACCTATCAGTTAGTAAGATCAAAACTACCATCAATGAATTATTATTTGCATCAGTCGTATCTAAGAGAGTATGAATAATTTGAAATTAAATTTTTTGATGGGCAAGAACTAAGGTAACTAATACACAATAGCCAATATGACACAGTAGCTGATAGCTAGTAGGAAAAGATGCTCAATGTTCGACTATAGATGTCCAAACTTCATATCTATTATAGAGCATCTTTTTGTAATTAGCTATCGGCTGCTGTGTCACATCAGCTGTTGCGTATTTACCTTAGTTCAATTTTTAATATCAATAGTTAGTTCATTATGCAATGTCTATAATATCTCCGATTAATAAAAGGGCTGATTTGGTTAAATTGGCTTTTGTTCAAATATTTTAATATATTCTATAACGAAAAAAAAGATAAGTAGTAGAATATATACTATGGGTATAGGTAAAGCCACACCAAGGCTAGCGATGCATTGCCAAATAGATTTCTACTAAGTTCTAAAATTAGCTCATATATTCATTGCTTGATAACACATTCATTTGCATAAACTGTGTAATAGTTAAACTTGTAAGATATATCTAAAACCTTGCATTGAACAGCATATCGCTATAGCTCCATCTTCCATAACGAGTAGTATTGGCAATATTAATATTTTAACGTGGTAGAAAGGAGAAGAGGCTATTGATAAATACTTTAATCGATTGCTGGAGTTTAGAACCTAGAGAACGTATCTACAGTTCGATTCAGTCTACCACCTCTCTTTCCAAGATAGGTTTTATGAAATCTTCAATATTGCATAGTAAAAGAAATTAAAATGAAACCATTTTGAAAAGTTAGATAATTTTTTTCTGAAAACTTAACAAGTATATCTTTCCGCTTCCTTCATTTTCCCTCCACAAAGACTCTACTTTGAACAAATCATCAAGTCTATCATCAACCATGCTATCGCTAATGAATGATCCAACAGCATAGAACCTAGTCTTCATAGGATTGAGAACAAAATTTATCATAGAGCTACTTATCAAAGAATTCTCAGTTTCATCATTATTAGTACTGTACTTATCAAAGAGTTAAGTTTCAGTCAAAAATGAATCTACATGGCCAATCGGCACAATACCTTTAGCTAGTTGAACAGCGCTAACATTAAGACAAGGGACAATTTTATAGAGTTCAAAATGCTGAATGGCATCTATTCCCAACAATCCCTCTAAATGGACAACATCTGAATTTAAATTATCGACCAATTCATAATTTCTACTTATATTACCATAAGCGGTTACTAACCCATCAATTTGGTAAGTCAAATCGACATTATCATTATCAAAAATGGCAAGGTATATTCAGAATTTCCATCAAAATTTACATTTAAAGCAGTCTCTATTCACAAGCATTTTAGTTTTGTTAGTTGATTTTGCTCCAATTCGATCATGAATTTTCTTAGAAAGGTAAGAACGTTGACTTCCTGTATCAATAAGACATCTTACATCTTGCTTACTCTTACTCTTACTTACTCTACATCTTACATAGTAGGTAAAATGTACGTCTTACCTGTATCACTAGAAGAATTAATACAAAAATTAGTGTTCACTCTAGAATTGATTTTAGGGCACAATGCAGAAATATGATCATATTCTTTGCAGAGATAACAATTGAAATCAAGGTTACGACAATCAGAACTGACATACTTAGAACTAGAACATTTGGTACACAAACCAAGCTCCACACATCTGGCTTTCCTATCGCCCACTTAGACTAAGTTGCAAAACTTACAATTCTTGACTCTTTCAGTTGTACCTTCACCTGTAAAACTAGTTCTAAATATAGGTTTAGAATTAGAAATGCGTGGAGCATTGTCAACAGATTTTCTAAGATTCCCTACATCAGAAGTTTAGCTTTGGTTTAGATTAATAGTTTTAACAATCTCAGCATAATCAATTAATCATCCAAAATATCATTTAATATAGGATAGTTATTTCCTATTTTCCTAACTAATTCTTTCTTGAAAACGTTAGGAAGCTCATTAAAAAATATGTGGGACACTAAGTAGTTCTCGCTATCATTATCAATTAAGTCCACATTGTAACGCTTCATCTCACTTAATATGCAATGCACATCATTTACCTCTTAGTAATCATAATCGAATTTAGGTTTAAGGTTTAGAAATTTTAATATCAAATCATTAATGATCGAATCCTTATCAAAAAATTCTAAATTTAAAAGCTCCAAAGCTTTATTGTAATTCTCATCAGAAATTTGAAGATGCTGAAGAAGTTTACCAGCATATCCTTTAAAGTAACTTTTTAAATAGGTGAGCTTTGCAGCGTCACACAAATTAACTCTTCTACCTACTACATTATTAAATTGAGAAATAAATGAATGAAATTTTAACTGTGTGTTACCTTCACCTGAAAAGGTATCACATTTTAACTCTGGTAATTTGAGGTCACAATTTGTAGCCCCAGAACCAATGGTAAAGTGATTATTTACAGGGTTTTTAACAAAAGTAATTTAGATTTAACACCAAATGATACTCTGTCTGAGATTCAAATTCTTTAACAGTTTCACCGTTAAGCTCCGAATCAAAATCAGAAACATTAAGAAAAAGTTCATTTATTTGATCATCAAATAATTTGATTTCCGCTAAATAGCCTTCATTACTAGAACTAAGAATAATAAAATAAAGATTGCCACTATCAGCCTTATTGAACGCTAAAGTTATTAGTCTTTTGACGACAGCTCGTTTAGTAACGAGTTCTTTAATTTTAGCCTCGGTCATCTCTTAAAGACCTTTACCCTTGGGAGCCACGAATATCCAAAATACCCGAGCCAAAAAAAAATCAAGAATTAAATTTATGTTAGTTTTTAAGTTATGAGAGTAGCTAGTTTTAAACCGAAGATAATCTTTCTTCAGGTACTACTAAGTTAGGTTTTTAATAAGGAAAGTAAAAGATAACATAATAAGTGAATTGAAGCTGCTTTTATTGAAGTAGACCTAGAATAGAAAGGTTACTAATTAATTAACATGGCGGAGGCTCAGATATTAAAATATTCACAGCTTATACTCAAGGAACTTGTACACAAATAAATATTCAAAGACTACATTCAGAAGAGCTGCCAAGACACATGAGTTAGGGTTAAGACATCTAATTACGTCACAATGACAGCAATAAGCCTCTGGGGATTCTACAAAGAACACAAATACAATTCAGTCAAGAGAAAGCCGCTTACACTATAGAGATATCATGAACCGTATACCACCTTGAAATTTTTGTGCCATGCACTTTTAGTTTTAATTCAAGAGGTACACCAGATACCGGTAATACCGAGTAACGATTCAGTGAACCAATCCGAACACTTCGAAAATGCAGCGACCTCTCTTGACATTCAAATAATATGATTACATATTAATATTAAATATATGAATAGTTATTTTTTTTTACATTTTATAGTTAGTTTTTTTTTATAAGTATATTGTTACATAAAGATTTATGTAAATTACCTAAATCAATATATACAATTTTTATTACTAATAATAGTAACCGAACTTTAAAGAAGACACCAGAGTTCCCCCTGGTCGGTAAACTTAAATTAAAAAAAAAAGTTTATCCCTGCATTAAAATAAGTGTAAAAAGTAAAGAATAAAACTGATTCAAAAATATATCTCTCATCACGTAACAGAGAATCATTTTTTAGAAATAGAAAGAGGCAATTTAACTTATGACAAAGATAATAACACCTGTTTCGGAATTGCTTCTCCGAAATGAAACAGCGCTATGATCTGAGTTTTTATTTAGTAATCTGAGAAAGATACAAAAAGGTTCTTTGAACAACAAATGCAATGATTCTAATTAATCAGAAACAATGAACAAAATAGTTTATTTAGTTAAGAATCAATACTCAACTCACTACAGGTAATTTGGCGTAGAGAATTAAATTTAGTTGTTGAGAGATATGAGCAAATTATCGAATATTCTGTAACATATGTACATAGATAGGTATGTGTGAACAATTCACAAAGGTACGGGAAATACTTCGTTCCTAAGTTCACAGAGGTATAAACTAAACCAAAACAGGTGTGATAGTTCATCGCACACTCACGAACAACGATTCCGCCAAACTAACTTATGAAGGGTTTTAATAAAGATAAGAGCAATCTAATTGCAAGGGACTGCAGAAGAGAAGGAAGTACAAAGAATGAATAGTAAGGAAAGTTTAGTAGAGCTACAAATTATAAATAAAGCTTTTAACAAATTAATACAAGGTACCTTAGAGGAGAGGAAGTACGAAAATTGTTAGAATAGATATAGCTAAAACCTTTAAGACTATTGCATTATAGGAAAGAACTTCAAAAGGAAACTTAATAGAAAAAGAGTTTCGCAAACAAAACCCTACCCAAAGTACTACTAACACCGATAACTCCAACACTTCACATTTCTCAAATTCATTGAACATCATCCACTGTTCAAATGACAGATTTGTAGAATTATTAGGCAGTTCCACATGTCAAGAGTACTCCAAATTGAATCGCATTTTGCGGTTGTTTGAAAATACTATAGAGATGTTTTGTTATTGCTGCTTTCCACAACACCAAACAAAAATTCAATCATCAATTTAAGATTAAAAAATTTCTTCCCTAACAGCTGTGATTTTTAAGTAATTATAGTTTTTTTTGAAAACAGAATATTGATGTAAAACATACATAGAGAAATTTCAAGCTTTAAAAATGCTTGAGCTACCCGAGAAATCAAGTCAGAATTTAAGACTTTTTTTGTAAAACAAATTTTTATCAAGCCCCACATAGAAATTACTCGTAGCTTTTACAATCTTTCGCACCTTAAAGGTCCTCTCCAGGCTCCGGGAAAAAAATGAGTATATTACATAATATTTTAGAAGTAAGGTCTACGATCATTATTCCTCAATCCGCATACAATTCGGTTCAGTATATATTTTATTATTTGCTTTTAAAGTTATTAATAATCTGTGAGCAACAATCGAGCGAATCTCCAACCTGACGCTGAGAAAGAAGTTTGTACACTCTTTGTTTTGATTTCAATTTTAGATTTTTGAACAAACAATGCGTTTTTGGCCTTCTTTTAAGATATTAATTGTTTCTAAAAGTATATAAACGTTTCTATAATAAGTTTATCAAAATTTAAACCTTTAAACGAATAATAAATAGATTTATTAAACCAAATACCTAGTTGACAATCAAAACAAATGGTGTAAATTCTTCTTCTTCAGACTGAAAATTAGAAAGTCGGAAGTAAAGTAGGTTTTATAGAGTTTGGATTATAAAAATCTTTAAAAGCATATAAAATTAAAAATATGCTATCAAATTTTATGCGGTTTGCAGTAAAATGATAAGAAACATTAACCTCGTTGATTTAAGCAATAAAAAATTTTGCTTGGAGGGGACCTTTAAATAAAAAAAGTATATGTGAAATTAAAATAAGACGTCACAGAATTGAAATAAAAATAGGAAATTTTATATATTGCTATGATTTTTCTTTTATTTATAGTCTTAATATGTTAAGTTCAGTTCTGATATGTATTCATATATTTTTTATGTTAAATATAAGTTTTGAAAATTAGGAAAGTTTCAATTCAATTTTTTTTATAGTATAAATTGCTTTTGGATTCCTGAAGGCTCTATTTAATATCCACATTCAGAAATAAGAGAGTGGAAAAAGGAATAAATTTAAATGGAATTAAACCATTTATTAATGTTTATAAGTTGTTCAAAAAATTTAGCAGTTATGGGTTTGACGTTTTTGATTTTTTTTTAGAAATCTTTAATTAGAGTTTTAATGATTTAAACTTTAGGATTGATAAAAATGGGATTCAATCTTTTATATGTTAACTTTGTTCAATTGAAAATGAAGTTTTGAAATAAAATGTTAACAATCATTTTCAATTAAGTTGAGAGGGAGATATGTGATGTCATTATTAATGTTCGTCATTAGTACGTTGCTATAAATGTAAGCATTGTAGAATGAACGAGTTAGTTTACAGGAAGCTAGAGTCCCCACCTTACATAGTTACGAACAAGATGAACAGTTATCAACTACTCTGTGGTCATACAGTTATGATCTTGTGTAGTAATAGTGTATTGAAGTACAGTCTTTTAGAGTTATATCTCTATTGTTTTATTGAGTGCCTCCCCTAACATAGGAATAAAATTTAAAGAAAGGAAAGGTATATCAGAATATATGGACAGGCACAGTAATTAAAGATTATATCTAGTCTAGACTCTAG